>MNCI01008440.1:0-56597 GCA_015680685.1 Gnetum montanum
GGTCGGCTCTTATATAAGGCAGCAGGGAGATCCCAGCAGCGCAGGAAACTTCGATATTAAACAAGAATAGCTGAATTTAATTTCTTTGTGATTTTAAATTTTATTATTGAAATTGATTCTGAGGCTTTCCATATTATTTATTTTATTCAATATTAATGTTTCATTTCATGGTGCTTGAGTGCAGTTCACGTCTTGACTAGGTCCCACTGGGAACGCAGGCAGCGTCGTGGTTGCTGCTCAAAAGTCTATGACTTGTCTCCACGCATAACCTTTGGAATCTGACCAGAGCCCCACATAAAATAAATGAAAAGTATATGTTACGATCATTGCCGTTGGTGAGTTTTTAAACGTTCGCAATGGGTAAAGAGTGCAATTGTAATGGCATTTGTCGTTGGATTGGCCAGAAATCTTGTCGTTTTTTATAAATGCAAAATGCGAACGTTCAACGAAACGACGATGACGAAGATTATATGGAGAACTGGGTCAATGAAGAATGAATAAATGAATGTGACATCGTGTTCAGTACGAGCCTTTGAAAAATGAACGCGTTGCAACCTTGACAGGTACTTGTCCAGTCATTTTCCTGTGCCTTACGCGTCAGTTTCGTGCCCCTTGTATCCGAATTTTACGAGTAACCTTACCCTTACCGCTTGACAAGTTCAACTATGTTTCAGTCCTAAATATCAATTGAAATACTGAAAACAGAGTTGGTTTCTTTGTTCCCTTCCCGTTCTTCAAATTTCCGGTGGTAATAACTTTATGGAGAGCATTGGTGGCAGGGAAGGTTTCATGACTGCTTTCTTCTTCTTCTTCTTGTTCTTTTGATGCTTTCATTTTTCCAGTCGTTGCGTGCCTGGTTTCCTTGAGCTGATGCTATAGAGTTGCGTGTGAACGGTGAGCCCGGAAAGAATCTTCCTTTTTCTTTTCTTTCCGTCTTAGTGCGTACGGTACCGAACCTTTCCTTTCCTTGCATTTTCGTGTGTACGGTACTGAACCTTTTCTTTGGTTTTTCATCGTTGCCAACATTGCTGTGGGTTTCTGCGAAAGTGACAATTCACCGCTCATCATCACATTTTCTTTCCGTCGAAGCTTTCCCCGATTCCTTCCTTCGTCTCTACGTATTTATTACTGCAGAACATACTCTGAAGGGTTGGGCTTCAAACTATACGAAGCCAAAATGCATTAATACTTTTATGTAATTTATATTTTCTGGAACTATATCTATCTACTGTTGTTATTTTTATAAGGTATTGAATGCTAAGCAATACAAAAGAAGCATAACAACCAAATCAAATTAATCTCACCTTAACAACCAAATCAAATTAATCTCACCTTGATAAAAATGACAAAAATGTAATGCTTAGATAAATGTTGAATGTCACAATAAGAGAAATTGCATAGTGCAATATTATAAGAAGATTTGGAGTTGCTTATATTTCAAATAAGCTATAGAAATGACATCTTAGATAGTTTGACTATATGCAAAAAAAAAATCAAATAATGAACCTAATGAAAAAAAGTTGTTACATTATTGTTCTAAGAAAGCCATTGAAAGGAAGACCAAATAAGATATGGGGAAAAACAATTTAAGATGATTAAAAAATGAAGATAAACAAAGATATACTTATTCATAGAAACAAATGATGAAAGAGAACTTATGTAGTTGACTTGATTTTTTTAGGATAAGCCTAGGACAATAATGATGATCCATATACTATATCAATTTTTTCTATATCAAAGCAAGGTTCAATGCATTCACAATGTATGAATTTTCATGGATTTTCTTACATATTAAAATTAAAAAAAGAACTCAACTTTTGACATCTCACTTAAGATTGAAATTGAAATTAAAGCTTTATTACATCCAAAGACCTATGGGATCAATTAAACAAATAACACATTTTCATAAGAAATAAAGATAGACTCTACAAATTAACCAAGCATTAATAAGGGTAGCAAAAACAAATCATAGAAGTTTTTTGTTGTTTTATTATAATATTGCTTCAAATGGATAATCAAAATATTAAAAAAAACACATATAACTGCTCTTTAAGGGCTTCTAATGTACACAACCTATAAATGTGTTCTCAAGAGAGTTGAATCCATCTTCCACCTTCAATTTTAAGATGATGAGAACTTAAGTGAAGCTTGCTAATAGCATTACAATACTTGATTAGAATAATAGTTGAGAGATAGTGAGCTTTTGCATCTGTTTTATTAGAACTAATGTAATATTCCATTTTTCAAAGAGAGAGGGAAGGAAGGGAAGATGTTAAAATCTTGAAACAATTATAACATAGGCACACCTCAAGATATATAGTCCAATTGCAACTTTTTAGATATTCCATTTTTCACAACCATTGCATTCCCTAAAAATACCAACCATAATCTTATCAAGCCTTAAGAATTACTTTAGAAAATTTTTCTTGCTTTAAGATATGCAAGCTATAAGTGTATCTAATGAATTGACATAAGGCTTATGCTGATGTAGGCAAGGTAACGCTACCACTAGCGCTTGCCAAACTTAGAAAAGTTTTTAGTCATAAACCTTAAGACTACCCTCGAACCTACTAAAATTGACATTTGGTGCCATGTAAATGATGTCAATTAATCACTAGAAGGCCTCAAAGCAAAGATTAAAGCCAAAACACTAGTTTTTGTAGGTGGGAAGTGCTAAGCTAATGTCAATGATGATGATGAAGATGTTGATGCTTGCGTTAGTGTTAACGTTACCTCCATACTTAGAAAAATTTTGCTTCCTAGGATCCCTAGGTTAACTCACTAGAATGTCAAAATTTGAAATTTGTCGTGTTGAAATTATTATAAATGAGTCATTCTAGGTTCCATAGGATCGAAACAGAGGTCAAAAAGTAGTTTTAGCATAGGTGATGCAAGCAAGATGATTTAGGAGTGATGCTAACATTGTGTCAGTGTTACCTTTGATACTTAGAAAAACTTTCATTCCCAAACTTTTCCAAGATCATTGATGAGCGGTGAGGTACCCCTATGCTCAACCATATGAATACGAGCGTTTCACGCATGATTCAGTCTAATTCCAAGGACTAAGTTCCTATGCACCTTTATGGAACAATAATGGGTTGATTAATCATTGTCTTCCCAAACTTACTTGTATGTCATGGTTGTATGGTTAAGTAAGCTTGAGGCATATGATTTTTATGGCTTTTATGTGTTTTATATCCTGCGCTAATAAGGAGGGGAGAGAGAAATAACTATGTAACTAATCTAATTTAACTATTCATTAACTAAGTTCTAAGTACTCCTAACACCAGTATCCGTTCCCACTTGTCGTACACATCTTGAACCAGTGCAACGCTGTTGAGATTACCAAACGCTAATTGTTACTGGGTTACCAAGTGCTACACACATGCTTGAGGCAGTTGTACTAAGTGTATTTAACTAAGAGAGTTGTAGGGTGAGAGAAATCATTAATTAACTATGAAAACATTAAATAATAATTAACACTAATTAATCTATTCTCTATGTTGCAAGGTTTATCATAAAGTTCGTCTTTATTGCCGTACACAAAGTGTGCTCAGGTACACAATGCTCAAATAAAGATTCATTCACTCTATGACTCCTATTGCAGGCACGTAGAAATAATTCTAACTCTGGGGGGAGAAATTGGCAAGAGTTTGGCTAAGGGACTAACTTCTAATGCGGAAACAAAGGGCGCTGCCTCTTATTTATAAGCAAGGAGGTAGGCTGCAATATTGGGTATCCGATATGACATGGTTGATCCAATATCGAGGACGCAATATCGTGGATGCGATATCATGGTTCATCATACCCCCCATGACTGAATGAAAACTCATCCTCGAGTTTCTTACAAAATATTGGAAAGGTATGGGATTATTGACTAAATGACCATTGATGGTGGAACAGGGTGACTGATTCAACATACCTAGTGAATGGATCAACAATACAATACATGATAGCATTAGTGTTCATGACCACAAAAGTGAACACTATACTTAAATGACATCTAGCCTTATTTGGTAGCTAGAAGAGAAGGAGAGAGAGAGAGAAAAAGAGACGTGTTGCTACTGATGCCAAGATTGCACCTTCCATTATTTATCCATAGCCACGCCACCAATCTTGCTCCTTTCATAAATGTTCTAGTTCTAGTCCATCCTGAGTGTTTCCTCCAAGCCCAGTCCATTGTTGTATGATCACCATCTACACACACAACACAGTCACAAATGTGCGAGGGTAGATAAATCACAATGCAATTGATACCTTGCCTCGATGTAAAGTGCATTGGATGAGTTGTGGTTATGGAAGATACTGATTTTAGAGTTTTAACACTGGTGACTACCCAAGGTGTAGGGGTTAATAAAAATTGAAAAAATTGTGCCAGGGCCCCCATGACTAAGAGCAAACCTCCGATAGCAATAGGATGGAAAAAGATAAGGAATAAGAAATATGGAGAAAAGTAACAACGACAATGCCAATAAAATGGATGTCATGAATAGGGATGAAGCAAAAATTGTTGATTGCAGGAAATGTTTAAGAGAAAGAAGTTAACAAGTGCACCAAAAAGGAATGCTAGTGGGTCCTCCCCAAAGCAGGTTCATGCCCTTGATGCCCTGATAGACCCACAAAACAAAGAGTCTGTAGGCTCTAGGAATGTCATTGGGAAGCAAGAGTTAAAAACTTACCCACAAGAAATTACCAAGGAAGAACAATGCATCAACCAAGATACAGACTAATGATAAAATTGGCAATGAGGTGAGAAATGGAAAAGAAAGGTGGAGAGGAGAGAATGGAATGGAAATCCAAGAACAAGGTTGTGTAAAGTCCCTTGTG
Organism: Gnetum montanum; assembly: GCA_015680685.1. Lineage (NCBI taxonomy): Eukaryota > Viridiplantae > Streptophyta > Gnetopsida > Gnetales > Gnetaceae > Gnetum > Gnetum montanum. Next base: position 4,828 of record MNCI01008440.1, read on the forward strand.
TGTTTCATGGTTAATGTGACTGAGCAGAACTCATTCCAAATCCAGGCTCAACAAACCACATTCAGTGACCTCACATCAACACATTTGACCAAGCCATTCTCTTGAAGCAACAAGAATGGCTCTACAAAAAGTCACCACCATTCCAAGGAGAGCGAGATGGAGAACCAAGAAGTGATAAGGGGCCTTAGTTAGAGGGAACCTTCAGGCATAGGTAACATGTCTTTCCAGTGCCATAACTAGTGCGTGTAGCCCAAGTTCATTATTGTGTCTAAGGGGTGTGCTTTGAATTCTCACTATTTTTTTTTGTGTTTTTCACATGAGAACCACACCATGCAAAGACTTATTTTTAGGTACTCAGCTTCTAGTAATTTGATGAATGATTAGAATGCCTGAAAACCCAAAGAAAAAGCATCCAAGAACTTAAGAGAATAGCCAGTACAAATGCATAGAATCCCCTTGAAGTCACACCCTTTTCATCTTGTGAGTCTTTTCTTAGTCTGAGAAATACCCAACTAGCAATTCATTNGTGAGTCTTTTCTTAGTCTGAGAAATACCCAACTAGCAATTCATTAATAGTTTTATTAGAGAAAGGGAATGTACAGCTCCAAGCTAAGGGAAACCATAGGGTTTTATGGATGCATGAACGTCGTGGACTCATTACTTGTTTAATTAAAAGAACCATACCTTAATATCGACATCATACTTTAAAGGTAAAATCCAAACATTATAAATCGATATCATATTATTCATACCACCATTATGAACACTTATTGGGTGATGAAAAAAATAAAGTAATCACACAAAGAAATGGTGAAAATATGAACGATGGTGTAAAAAAAATAAGAAATTTTAAAGAAATGAGGAAAACAAAAAATATGTAAAACAAAAAATTAGAAAGGACCGAGGGCCTTCAATGGTTAGCAGAGGTGGCCATCTCCCCCATGACTGAGTTGGAAGGAGGAGATCTAAAATAATGAGCAAGGCTACCCACCTACAGAGGTAGCATATGTTCTGGCTATCCTAAATTCATGGAAAGGTTTTGTTTGTTGCACGTTGACTAACAATATTTTATCTGGGCTCTCAGGTTTATATATGGTCATGGCACTTGAAGAAAAATTTGCATAAATGATGTAAGGTACTTTCTGTAGTGTTTGAAATTTAGTGCATTGTGACACATGTGTGGGGTTCTAGTAGAGAACCTTATCTCTTGGCTGATACTTAACTTTCCTAATTTTCAAATCATGACATTGTTTATTAAATGCCTTGTGCAACTCATTAGATGGCAGGGCCGCTAGTCAGTTCTCATCTAGCAAGTTAAGATTCATCAACCTTTGTTTTTGTGCTAGATCAAGGTCAAGGTTGAGGTCACTTGTCATGGATAGTATATGGAGTTTAGTTTGGATAACTAACTTGTAGTGAGAGTAGCCTATAGGGAGTTTCCATGTGGAGTGGTATGCCCAAAGAGCATCATTTAGTTTAGTGCTCCAATCTCGCCTATATTTGCTAATGGTTCTGGTCAGTATCTTGGTAATCTCCCTATTGGTGACCTCAGCTTGACTGTTTGCTTAGGGGTGGTATGGTGTAGTCAATGTATGCTCAACCCCTAAGCATTGCATTAACTTTTGAAAAGTTGCACCTGTGAAATGTGTATCGTTGTCTAAGATAAGTGCATGTGGCACACCAAACCTGTTGACTTGTTGTTGAAAAAATCGTGCAGCTGTAGATGATGTACAATCTTTAATGGCGGCTGCTTCAGCCCATTTTGTTAAGTAGTCTATAGCAACTATGATGTATGATTTTTCATTGGACAATGGTGTAATGGACCCCATGAAATCAGTCCCCCAAATGTCGAAGGGTTCTAACAGTTGAATCCATTGTTGTGGACCCTCCATTCTAGCAGTCATTCCCCCATCACATTGACAACGTTCACAAGATTGGATGAAGTGATGGATGTCCTGGAACAAGGTAGGCCAATAATACCCTGTAAGCAGGATCTTAATAGTCACTCGTCTCCTTGCATAGTGATCCCCACAAGGGCCCTCATGAGCATCTTGGAGAACTCTCAGTTGATCTCTATCGAGAACACACCATCGAACTAAACCATCGAAACATACTTTGTAAAGTTATCCATTGATCTCCATAAAGTACTTGGATTTGTGAAGAAACTGTTATTTCTTCTTAAGGTCTAACACTTGTGGTGTTTGTTGGATAAGGAGATATGTCAAAATGCTACTGTACCAGTTTGTCTTTATGGGTGATTGGTCATTCATTACACTGGCAAAGAGGAACCCATCAAGGAACTGATCAAAAATAGGATACTCATCCTCTTTGCTATCCCAATGCAAGTGAGATAAATGATTGGCAACTACGTTATCGGTGCCTTTATGATTGATCATCGTTAGATCGAACTCTTGTAGGATTACTAGCCATTGTATAATACGAGGGCTAACCATTGGCTTATTCATGAGGAACCGGATTGCACTATGATCTGTGTATATGAATACTTTGTACCCTAATACATAGTGCCTAAATTTTTCTAGTGCAAACACTACAATCTTTAATTCTTTTTTTGTAGTAGTGTAGTTAATTTGTGCACCAACTATACTTCTACTTGCACAATGGATGTAATAAGGGAGTTTATGATCATCTAACTGTGTAAGTAAAACTCTTAAGACATAGTTGGATGCATCAGTCATGACATGGAACGACTTGAACCAGTCAAGAGCTTGTAGAATGGGTGTTTCTACCAACTTTTGCTTCAGAGTTTGGAAAGCTAGTTCACATTCCCTGGTCCACTCGAAGGGTACGTCCTTTTTTATTAGCTCTACCAATGGTTTGGCAATCTTCAAAAAGTTCTCTATGAATCTCCTATAGTAGCTAGTGTGTCCAAGGAATGACTGAATGTCTTTGATAGTTTTCAGTTGACGGGTAATTCCTTGGTTGGCCTTGATTTTCTTAGGGTCTACCTCTATCCTTGCATGTGAAATTTTATGCCCAAGTACTATACCTTCTTGGACTATTAAATGGCTTTTTTTCTAGTTGAGCCTTAGATTAGTCTCTACACATTTTTTTAGCACTTGCTTTAACTGGTCCAAGGCTTGATCAAAACTTGCTCTGTAAGTGGAGAAGTCATCCATAAAGACTTCCACACCATTTCCTATCTGACGTTGGAATATGCTTAGAACTAAGCATTGAAATGTGGCAGGGGCATTGCACAAGCCAAACGACATTTTTTTGTATGCAAACGTTCCCCAAGGACTGGTGAACATAGTTTTGGCTTGGTCTTCTAGGGCTATTTATATTTGGTTGTATCAGCTATAGCCATCCATAAATATATAATAGTGATGCCCTACGATTGTGTCTAAGACTTGGTCAAAAAATGGCAATGTAAAGGGATTCTTGAATCTTTCCATGTTTAGCAGCCTAAAATCTATGCACGCCCTCCATTTGCCTCCCTTTTTAGGCATGATTACTAAGGGGCTAACCCATTCACTATCAGCGATGGGGTATATGAACCCAGCCTTTAGAAGCTGTTCGATTTCTTCTTTCACTACTTACTTCAACTTTGGATTCAATCGCCTTTGTGATTGTTTTCGAGGTTTCATGGAGGAGTTAGTGTAAATCCTATGTTGGCATATCCTAGGATCTATTCTAGTTAATTTCGGATATGACCACATGAAGGCTTTTGACCACTTTTTTATTACCTTGAGCAGACTTTTTGTTGCGGAGTAAGTCTTGCGTTGATGATTACCAGTTTTCCATTCTTAAGGAACATGTACTCCATACCGGTGGGTAACGATTTTAGCTCTAGGGGCTCTTGTTTAAATTTCTTAAGGATTTCCAACTTTCCCTAGTTGATGTTTTCTAAGTTAGGACTGGGAAGTTGGTGGTGGACTTGCTCTAATACATCAATGCTATCTATGTAAGTGCAAGTCAAACCCTCTATTAGTTCCATGCATATTAGTGAGCTGCTTTCTTGATCAACTATCAGCCACTGGGTATCTTCTTGTTGTGTGGTTGTTGCATACAGGCACCTTTGTATGGTGATCGTTTATGCACACTGATTGCATGCAGGCAATGTCAAACTCTGCACAACCAATGATCTCTGCACATAATTGCATCCTATATCACTGTATGTAATGCATGGAACCTTCTTCTTCTTGATCTTTCCAAGAGTATTTTCCTTAGATATTTCTAGGGAAAGATCGTGGATACCTAGGCACGTATCGATAGTGCTTAGCCATGCCCTTCCTATTATTATTAGGAAGTTCCCCTTACTGTTATTCACTTGAATCACTAGGAAGTCAGCTGGATATGACCACCCACAAACAGTGGTAACAATGTCCTCCACTAATCCCAAGGGGATAGTGATGGATTGGTTGGCTAACTCTAAACAGACATTGCTCTTTTTTAGTGGGGGTAGGTTCTAGGCCTTATACATTTCTTGGAATATTAGGTTGAGACTGGAATCCAAAAGAGATTTATATGGATCATTCCCAGCAATTTGTAGATATATTAGGGGACTCCCAGGATTAGAGAATTTCCTGGGAGGGTGGCCATCTTTGATCCAATCAGTAACGACATGTGTTAACATGACCGTATGTGTTGAATGTTGTGTTAAGTTCGAATGGGGCTCTAAAGCTTTAGTTGATATGGAGGCATCTAAAGACTCAGCCACTTGGGGTTACAAAGGCTTGGTTGAACTATTGGTTCTGAAGAAAGATCGTTTCTTCGTATGGTTGTCAAAACCAATGGTAGGTTGAGGATTAACAACCCTTGTGGCATTGCGTTGTTGTGGCTGAGTAGGGAGTTCACCTTGCATTGCTAGACCAGGTGGTAATGGAGCTATTGGTGGGAGAGATGTGGTTGGATTGGAAGGATGGTACACTTGTGGAATGTCACTCCTAGGAGAGGGAGTCCTATAGTATTCATGAGCTTGGTAGTGATGTTGGGGAGTAATGTGACTAACAGAGTCACGTGGAGAGATTGGATTCTACATGTAATATCCATATGGGTCAAGTTACCGTTAAGGATATTGTTACCTTGGTGGTGGCATTCCCCATGATTGTGGATGCTTCCACTATTGATGTTTCTCAATTGGTTGTGGTGGAGTTCCACTTGGATAATACGTTAAAGGATGGTGGAACTACCTTGGGTTACCTTGGGGATAAGGTAACCATCGGGATGTTTGCTGTTTGTTTAAACATGGATTAAGTGCATACACCCCATACTCCTATAAATGTGAGATTACAGGGTAACATCCCTTAGGATGGTCGTATTGACAGATCTCACATCCACTATCATTGTTCGTATCTGAGTCCATAGCCTCTTCAATAATAGCAACTTTACCCTTACCCTTTTTACGTGCATTTTATGCTTCTCTCTTTTTCCTTTTGTCATGATCACTACCGCACTCCCTAGATTCCTCTATTACTTTGAGCACAGTTTGAAACCTACTATCCAAGGAGTCCCACATTTGATCTACCTTTGCCGATACTTTTGATGCAAAATTTTGAATAGGCAAGGTTTTCCTATTCACCATCTCTTCAAGTGGTGACTCTTCCTCATCCTCACAGAATCTTACTCCCATCTTTTGGAGGGAAGGATCTCGGTTATATTCTTTCACACTCTCTCTTTTTCATAGCTCAACTTCTTCCTTAGCAACTTGCTCTAGTAGTCTGTGAATTTGATGGGAACTAAGCTCAAATAACCTTCCTTGGGCATAAGTCCCAAGAGTTCTTCTTGTTTCATGCCTAAGTCCATCTACGAGATGGCATAGTTGATCCAACTGTGAATAACCATGGCTAGGACAATGATGTAATAGTGCATAATAGCAGCCCATGGTAGCATCCAAGGGTTCATGACTTCCTTTTTTTCATCCTTGGAGTTGCTTTCACAGGTTAGACACCTAGGAGTACATTTGGTACTTATCGTTGAATAGTTCTAACATAGTACTCCACCTATGATTGGATTTCGGTTCTAAGGACCAATACCAGCTTTCAGCTTCTTTTATTAGTATCTGTGGGAAAAACTTAAGCTTTTGCCACTCATTTTCTATGTTTTGCANCGTGGGAAAAACTTAAGCTTTTGCCACTCATTTTCTATGTTTTGCAAGACATATGCATTATGAAATGCTTGTAAGTGATTTTGAGGATCAGTTTTATATCCCCCTTCAAATCGTGGGATGTTATTTATGTCTAACCTCTTGATCCTACTATCTTTTTGGTGCCTTGTTAGAATTCTCACAGCCTCAGTTATATCTAGCATGCTCCATGTGGTGAGTAGGGGTTCATCATGATCATCTCGTTCGTAACATCTATGGTGGCTATGTGATTCCCTACTCTCCCTTCTTCTATGGCATGATTCTCTAGAGTGCCCTCATCCTCTATCTTGGTTGTCTCATTTGTGACTTCCACTTTGTTTTCCCTTATCCTCATGATCTATTTCTCTATGGCTACATCCAGACACAGAAGGAGAGGGTGAAGGAGATGATGAAGGTGAAGAAGAAGGAGAACCGCCATCATGTCAGTGTCTACTACCTTCTCTTTGGTGGTCTCTACCTCGATGGCAATTGCGATTAGAATGCATGCCTTTGTCATGTGTTTTTGTTCCTTTTTTGGACACTGTATCCGTTGGTATCAACACCTCGGTTTTGAATAGTAGAATGAAAGTTCTGATACACAAACCCTTGACCAAAGTCAAGGGGAGGAACATCAGTATGTGGGTGACTACCTAAGGTATGTTCATCACCCTCAATTTTACTTAAAACATGTGGGGCATCCTTAGACCATTTTTCCTTCAAGGACTTATGGTGTCTCTCCTATAGCAAATCCCTTTGACATTGCAGTTCGGTGGGATGAAAGTCTCTCGAATCATAGTCTTGCGCAATGTACTCTACATGTAAGTGTTGCATGCCTATTCGTGTGAGAGCACGAAGAAGCATACTTGGGACTAAACGGTCGAGAGGTAACACTATATTAGCTTCCAAGTCACACCAATGTAGCTATTTGTCTTGGTGGAGAATAAAGGTGAAGTCAGGTACATATTCGTTAGGATGAATATATACCACATGAAATTGTTGAGGAACTAGCGGATCAATGTCCCGTGTATCCTATTGCTTCTTGTGTTAGTCTTAGGTGGTAAAGTGATTTTGTGTAAAGAAGAAGACATCTTGTCTTGTTTAGTGTGCAACATGCTATTATCTTTCTCTTAATCAACCCTAAGGGTTTTTTCCAATGATGTGAATGATTTCCTAAGTTCTACTTAGCGCACAAACAACTAAGTCCCTAGCAATGATGCCAATGATGAGCAGTGAGGTACCCTTACGCTCAACCATACGAATACGAGCATTTCACACATGATCCGGTCGAATTCCAAGGACTAAATGCCTATGTGCCTTTGTGGAACAATAATGGGTTGATTAATCATTATCTTCCCAAACTTACTTGTATGTCACGGTTGTATGGTTAAGTAAGCTTGAGGCAAATGATTTTTATGGCTTTTATGTGTTTTATATCCTACGCTAATAAGGAGGGGAGAGAGAAATAACTAAGTAACTAATCTAATTTAACTATTCATTAACTAAGTTCTAAGTACTCCTAACACTAGTATCTATTCCCACTTGTTGTACACATCCTGAACCAGTGCAACACTGATAGGATTACCAAACGCTAATTGCTACTAGGTTACTAAGTGCTACATGCATGCTTGAAGTGGTTGTACTGAGTGTATTTAACTAAGAGAGTTGTAGGGCAAGAGAAATCATTAATTAATTATTAAATAATTAAATAATAATTAACACTAATTAATCTATTCTCTGTGTTGCAAAGTTTATCATAAAGTTCATCTTTATTGCCGTACACAAAGTGTGCTTAGGTACACAATGCTCGAATAAAGATCTGTTCACTTTATGACTCCTACTGCGGGCATGCAAAAATAATTTTAACTCTGGGGGAGAAATTGGCAAGAGTTTGGCTAAGAAACTAACTTCTAATGTGGAAACAAAGGGTGCTGCCTCTTATTTATAAGTAAGGAGGTAGGCCGTAATATCGGGTATTCGATATCGCATGGTTGATCTGATATCGCGGACGCGATATCGTGGATGCGATATCATGTACGCAATATCACAGTTCATCAATCACTAAAAGTGTTGATCATTTTCTAGGTTATGTGTTGGAATAGTTCATGGAGGCCTCCAAAGGCTAGAAATGCGTCTAATGATGTTGTTTTTGGACCATTTTGATACTCAAAATTAGTAAAGAAGATGTCAAAACTGTACTCAATTTTGGTTATTGTGAATTAAAAAAAGTGGGTACAAAATTGCTCCTTCTTGATAGATGCTATTAAGGTGTTGAAGGAGGATCCATCAAGAAGAGAATGAATGATGAATTGATGCACTTGCAAAAAAAATTAGGATGGAAGAAATGAGATGAGGAGAGAATGTTAGGATATCATTGATACATTAGTCATGAGGATGATGCTATGCCACAAAAGGGGAGTATGGATAGATCCTATCTCATAAAATGGCTGAAGGAATACCATTGATAATGTTCACACAATGTCCTACTCAAGCTCTTAACACACCCTCACTGGAATAGAACAAAATTGCTTAATCCTTACTAATGTGGTAAGGAGTGCAAGGGGAATAGATAGGAAGGGGTGTTAGAGGAAGAATAGAAAAATATAAAAGAGGAGGTATGAAAAATAAAATTGTGAAATAGGAAAAGCAATAAAATAAGGAAAGAAATGAGGGACATCACTTATACACGAAGTTGAGGTATTGTGTCATAGAGGTAGAGCTTGTCTAAATCCCACATTCTAATGATTGTTAATGATTGATAATTGATAGATTCTCTCCCTAATTCTATCAATCTTAACACATCCTTACATAAAGTAAAAACAACATAACACTCATTGCTCTTTGCATGAGATAGATCACTAATAAACATCCTTATCATGGTGTGCTGATAGAAAGAATTATTAGTAGAATGGGAAAGGTAGAGATTAGGGAAAATGGATGAAGTTGCATGTGAGAGATGTTAGAATGATAGTAGAAAATAGAGAGAGAGAGAGAGAGAGAGAGAGAGAGAGAGAGAGAGAGAGAGATGAATAAATTAATGCAATAAAATATAGATGAGATATTTAGAGAAAGCATGATTATAATTGATTTTTTAAAGAAAAGAATAAGAGAAAAATAGAAAAATGGAAATAGAGGAAGAGATATAGTGATTGAAAGATAATAGATAAATATAGAAATGTGAACAAAGAAAAAAATAAAAATATGAGAATACAAAATAGGATAATGCAACTACACTTGTCATGAGGATGATGCTAGGCCACGAAAAGGGGCATAGCTAAATCCCATACACAAGCATGACCAAGGTGATGCCATTAATAACTAATAAAATGATATAATAGAAATTTCTTCTTGTCCCACTTAATATTTACTAAGCCACAATCCTACTAGAATAGAGAAAATTCACTCAAACCTCATAGGTATATTGAGTAGAAGAAAGGTCTAGAATAGGAATAGAAAGAAATGGGGATGTAGAAGCAAAATAGATATAGATAATAGCGGAAATATAGCAGAATGTAACAAAGGGATATAAAAAGAGACAAATAGCTAGATAAGGGGAAAGAATAAAAAATTCAATATATGTGGATAAGGATGAGTTTATAGCATACCTGTTATATGACGATGGATGTTGTTATTGCAAATAACAATATGCTCCTAGTTAGGCATAGATTAAGTGCTTAGAATGATGATGGTTAGCATGATAATGGCTTAAGGATAAGAAGGATAATGATAGTTAGGCTTAGAATTAATTAAAGAATAAAATGCTCATAAGGATTGGAAAAAAATGATGACTTAATGATGTAGAGAAATAGGAAGGATTGATGAAGACCATAGGAATTGAAGAAGTAATATCTATTGGAGAATGGAATAAAGAAGTAGTGGTAGGATGTTGGCTATTCTTTTGGTCTTAATGTCTTTGTTAGATGATATTTTTATGTTTGATATATGTTTGTTTGAATGTTTTGTAGGTTGAGAACTATGGTACAAGGAGCTATCGTAAATTGACAAATGGTATTGTTTATGGATTTTGTGTTTTATATGTTTATGTTTTTTATGATTTTCAATTTCAATTTCTAAAGTATAAAATAAAATAGAAAAATGAAACTAATATTAAAAATACTAAAGCTAATGACATGGGAATAAATTAAGGAAAAGAAATAACATGAAATGTAAATAAAATGAGCAAACATTGCTAATTAAGATAAGGTTAGAGGATATATTAAAAGGATGAGGATAATAAGATAAAGATAACATGATTCGGGACATGTAGGTAGTGGATTTCTTGGCTTGAGAACAGGTAGGATCCTTAATGCTTCTAACGAATTCTATAACATCTAGTTCACTAAAGCCTAGATCTACAAGTTTGTAGGAGTTAGGGGATCATAAGATGCTAATATTGGACTCATTCGTGATTTTTGATGAGGACATTTAATCCATGGTAGTGGTTTAGGAGCCTAGTATAGTTTCCTCTAGCATGTCTACATGGAAAATTGTAGAGACTTTAGCATAAGTTCAAATGACTACTTTCCTATCCTTACATTGAAACTATATCTCTTATGTAGAGGTGAGAAAGCTACACAATAATAAGCTAACCAAGGCCTTTATAAGATAGTATTTATCATTGAGAAATAGTTAGTTACCACAAATAATGTTGAAGCAATACAATTTCCTACTAAGAAAGATAATTCAATCAAGCCTATGATCTCTACTCTAACATTGTTAAATGAAATCAAAGTAGAGTTAGAGTTAGAGTATGTGACCTATTTTTCAATGTTGAGATACTTAATGACTACTCATGAAATAATGTTAGATCTAATTCCATCATCCACATACAATAGAGGTAGCGTCATGTTGTTCCCAATCCATATTGTGATGTAGATGGAAACTTGGCACACAATACTCATGATAGAATGGGTTTTTATGTCATTCCCTTTGAACACCAAGTAATTTGCCTCATCTTGTGGAGCTTTGAGTAGTGATGAGATTGCTTGAATGTAAGGTTGGATGTCTACTAGAATAGTAATATAATTAAGAAGCTCCTTCAATTCTAAATGATGCTCCTCAAAAGTTTAGATGAGATTGACAAGATAGAGATTTGTTTCCTTTGATTTCATTGCTATTATGATTTGGGGCAAAGCTTTTCCTTTAGGGATTACATCCTTGGTGATTGGTGTATGAGGAATAATTGATGATGAAGTAGTTGAAGTAGCTATTAGATTGAGTGTAGATATATTTTGAGGCACTTGGAATGCCACATTATTCTTACACGATGAGGAAGATTGCTTGTTAGATTGATTGTTCCATTCTCCCTTGTTAGAAATTACCTTGTTTTATGCTTGGGTAAAGTTACGAATTGGAGGTGTAGGAGTAGGAAGCAATGATGGTTCTAGTGAGGTGGATGGGAATATGAAATGCGAGGAAGGAGGCATTGTATAAGGTGAAATAGGAGGAGAATTAGTTGAGTGATATGGAGAAAGAAAAGTTAAGCTACTTCTTAGTGGTGATGAAGAGTTTTAATTCATGGAAGGTTGAGGGATAGGAAGGTTATCATAGTATGGCATGAGGTCTATGACTAATGGTGCTCTTCATACATATTGAATAGTTAGAGTGGAGGAACTATTTGTAGGGAGGTTGATCACAAAAGATCTCTAGGGTTTAGGAGGAGTAACTTGTGAGGATATTTGTGAATTGGTTTGAGAGGGACCTATTTGGTTAACGAACAAGGATTTGGAACTATTGTCTTTGGATTTAAGGTAGAATGCAGATACTTCCCTTGAATGGCAATTCAAGAGGTCTTGGAAGATTTGCATTTCTTGATTACCAAGTTAAACTTGTATGTTAAAGACTATTTTCTTCTTTTTTGATAAGAGAAAGAATGTCATCTTTAAATGCATTATCATCATTTTTGTCATGAATTGTAGCCTCATGAAGTTAGTAAAACTTATTAGAATCATATCATCTTAGGATAATATGATCTTCTTTTACATGTTGGGAAGGATCTATGGCTAGAGTTTACAAATGTCTAAATCTAATCCAAGATTACTTGAAGACTTATTTTGTAGTAATTTATCTATTTCTTAGCATTGTTTTATAAAGATACATATAGAACATTATAAAATTATGCTATTTAGATCAATCCTCTAGTTGTATCCTTTGTTGGCATCCATTTGATGAAGTTTGCCTAGTATTATGAACAATGGATGAGGATCCTAGTGAAGTTTTATTCACCTAAGAAACCTTCTATTCTACATTCTATGAGGCCTTTTCTTTAGCTACTTTGTTGATTTTGTTACAAAAGTTAACCTATTTTGGGTCATTCCATTGAATGGCCACATCTTTGATATCCTTGGTAGAAGCAATAGCATCTTGAAGACTAAGTGGTCTAGGATAAACCAACTTAGATTTGATATAATTGTTGATTACTCTTTTAGAAATATTTAATAGTTGATCATTAAGTAGTGGGTGAGTAAGCTCCATTATGGCTAATATCCATCAAGAGATGAATTTGAAGTACATAACTTAGACAAAATAATGGGCTACAAGCATTGGTTATGGAGTTGGAAAGACATGTTACCTATGCTTGAAGGGACCCCTATAACTAAGGTCCTTCATATCTTTCTTCTTCTCATTTCTTCATCTCTTTGAGTGTTGGTTATTCTTTGGGAATTTTCATGGACTCTTGATGATTGAATGCTCAGGATATGGTAATGCAAAGTCACTAAAAATGAATGGACTTGGTCTTAGCCAAGGAAGGGATGGTAACAGATCATCTTAATCACACACTTCACAAGGACTTCATGTGACTAAGATAAGAATATCTTACAATTATCTCTCTACCATCATTCATGGCTCATGACACATCACCCCACTACCTAATATCATGATTGTTTGGCATATTTGTTGTGTAGATCCCATAATCATATGACATTTACTCCATTGGATATGATTTTTAACTTGAATGGACCACTAATCATCCTTGGTGCCTACAAACTCCTTGGGATGAGGGCATGAAAGGATATCATAGGGATACACCTACTTTAAGGAGGACCCACTTACATTATCTTTGGTCTCCTATTTGATGGCTAGTTGCACAATTGATCTTATCACCTTGCATTCAAACATATAGATTTGCTTACTTTTGGCATGTAAAATTTATTTCAATATCCTCAAACTCCTTTTTCCAAGTCAACATTACCCTCTTCCATGATGTAGTCATCATTCTATATTTTTCTAACATCCATTGGGCACTCATTTCATCCCAAAACTTGTTCGAAATTCCTCCTTTTCCAAATGTAAAAGTTGGTTGTGAATAACTACATTGACGTAACCCCATTGTTGACGTAACCCCATTGTTGACGTAACCCCATTGATGCAATGGGATGAGTTGACACAACTCTATTGATGCAATACAGAAATAGTATATATATGTGCATCCCTTAGCCATTTTTGCATAATTTCTTACAAAAGTAAGATGATTTTTTAAAAATTTTTAGATCCTAAGGACCTTTCAAGAGTTATAAATCTCAAACTGCTAATCCAATGTAGCCTATTTTTTAATCCTTGCCCTACCATAGGTAAGCACAACATTGCGGGGAACATAAACCTTTCCTTTCTAGTAGAATTTTTTTTGAGATCTTTCTAACTCCCCATGGTCAACCTATTAAAATAATATTAAAAATCTACTACCATAAAGTGTTAAGATCATCACATGAACTTTGATAGCTAATAAATAAAATAATTCAACCTACCAAGATGACAGAAAAAGCATCAAAGTAACCAATTCTTAACACCAAAATCATAACCTAACCTAATCTAATAAGAAAGATATTACAATAACTAATGGTTATGTAGTAATAAGCTAATCATGGGTTATGTTTGTGATAACAAAGATGAGACATAAAAAAGGTAGGTTGTGTCAATGCATGCCCGTTGACATAGCCTCATCGACATATCCCCATAAAGACATAGTAGGATCCATTGACGTAAATACATTAATAGTAACACAATTATTACCTATATAAATGTGTGTATCCCTCACATTTATGGCACATGAAGTCATAGTTGTAGCCAAATCCTTGTAGTTTCATTTCTCTAGAGTTAGAACATTTTCTCTCTAAGTGCCCGCAATGTAGATCTTAGTGATTGTATAGAGTTTTATTTGGATGCAAATGTACCTGAATGCATTAGCATGAATAGCAATAAAATCTAGATTTCGTAAATTCATTACAACACTTAGACTAGCTTTACTCTATTTTCTTGTACTTTACTTTCTATGCACTTTCCACTAGGTTTTTTAATTAGTTAACATAATTAATCATAAACACATGAGTACAATAACTTCAAGAATAAAGTGTGAATGATTGGTAACCCTAGTAGTGGATATTTAGTATACTCAGCAATAGCCACTTGATAACCTAGTAGTATTAATAGTAGTTCAAGATGTATATGGTAAGTGGAAATGGTTACTCCACATTAGGATAATTTAGTTAATAGACTAGTTAATTAGTTAGAAATTTAATTACTGAACCTTTACTCAACTATCTAGTTATTATAGAGAAAAATATGAAAATACTTATAAAAATATATATCATATGCCTTAACCCGTACTTAATCATACATACTATTAATCCACAAGTGTGAGTTAAGAAGATAATGACTTTACAGCTACATGATTCACTATTTAAAAATATTGGTCACTTGGATAACTAAGTCTATAGAGTTCTACTGGATTGTTAGTGAACACTTATGATTCATATGGTTATGCATAGGGGATACCTGTTACTCATTATTAGTGTTGATAGCTAGTAAATAAAATAATATTAAAATAATTCAACCAACCAAGATCACAAACAAAGCATTAAAGTGACCAACGCTTAACACCAAATCATGACATAACCTGGTCTAACAAGAAAGGTATTACAATAACTAAGGGTTTGCAATAATAAGTTAATCATGGGTTATGTTACCAAAATGAGGATTTTAAGTGTGAGGACATTCAAAACATAGGGAGAAGTAACTGAGAGGAGGAAGGGGCCAATAGTAGTAACCACAATGACTCGAAGAATAATCATCAGAGACAACCCATGCCACTAGACCTCTTTGGGAGCAGCCCAAAATGCAATATGTCTAATAGATTTCCATTACAAAAATAGCTCTATCTAGGTAGGAAAAAGTTCCTAGGCTAAGGCCTAAAGTTACCCTCATAGAGGCGTGCTTGGAGAAAATAAGAACCAAGGAGGTCTAGAGTTTGATTCTTCAGAAGTTGAACTTTGGATCCTTAGAATTGACATCAAAAGAAGCCTACATACAAATACAAGGGTCTCCAATATAGTCAATTCTCTCTAATAATGGAGAATGGTACATGGAGAAGACTTACCTATTTTAAAAAAATCAACAAGGAAACATGTCTATAAAGATCAAAGCTATCACTATTTTCTACTTGGTTGTACCATTACAAAGGCCCTTGGGTTGCTAGAGATGGGGAAAAAGCTTATTGAAACCTCTACACAGGTGGATCCTAAAGCTAAAAAAGAATGGGTCCAACGTTGGTATGAAGTGGACCGTGAATATGATGACCCCACAAAGGTAAAATGCACATATTTTAAGATTGTGGCCTATCACCTGAATTTGATGGTAAGGCCCAACAAGATGACAACCTTACATACCTAGGCATGTATTTCTCTAAGCAAAAAATTCCTAGTCAATCTTTCCCAATTCTTTTTTCTAGAGATTAAAAAATGCTTTAAAGAAAATGAGAAGGGAAGAAAGACACTTCCATTTTCATGCCTCATTCACAAATTGTACAAGAAAGGAGGAATAAAATGTTATGGCAACAACATTGTCCACCATGCTCCTACTACATCATGGTAGGAGATGATGAAAGACAAGGTAGCAATCAAGTTGCAAGAAGAGGAGCAATGATCACCACCACCTAAAACACATTCGAAATGCTTGCAACTGTAGAACACATCAAAAAAGTTTAAGGGTAGTACTTATAACAACAACAACATTCTGTAGGTGGTGGAGAATCATCAATCTACCATCTAACCATCAATCACATAAATGAGATTATAAGAATCATCGGCTCGCTAGATAATGAGATTGCCTTTCTATTATTTACTTAAAGAAACCAAGCACTTGCATGGTCTAATCTAGATTGCAAGAAGGTTATGGTATCCTTTACAGGATTAGTATTTCTTAAAATCTCAAGAAACACCATGGCCTTCTCTATCATGTTAAAGGAAGACGAGGGTAAAACTATCTTGGTCATGTAGCATAAAGACTAAGAAATAGTAGTGGAGGTGTTGCTAATAGTATGGCTAAAGCCTTGAATAGTTATGCAATATCATGCCTGACATTGCCATCATTGTAGAGATTCATGCATTCGCAGGAGTTAGGAGCAGTTGAATGAGCACTGGCCAACATAAGGAGAAATTAAAATGACTAGTTAGAACTAGGTAACCACTTCCAAAGATCTTTGATCTCCTAGATAAAATCATTGTGAACTAGTTGCAATTTCTCAAGATAAGGGAAAAATTACTAATTGACAATAGATAACTAAGGGAGGCCACCAGCACCAATCAATGGTTGGTCATCGAAGTTGTAGAATTGCATGTCCATCTCACCAACCTTGATATTCTTAGGCTAGAGATTTTAAGAGATGAAGCTTTTTAACAGCTTTAGCTAAGACTTTAAGAGGACAAGAATGCAAAGGAAGGAATAGTCTTCGAAGCATTCTTGTCAAAATCCATGGCCTTCAACACTGACGAGGATCTATCAAATGTTTAAAAGAAAAAATTGATCCTTACTAAGGATAATGATCATCTACAAAATGATAAGTAATAGAAGGACCATGTGGTTGATTTAATACACCAACAACATGAGTAGCTCACTAAGGTAAACCTAGATTTGAGAAGTCTGATAGCTAGAAATCATAATCTCTCAATGAAGGAAGTTTGTGTCCTTCACCAAAAAGCTACCATTGAGATGGCTATCTAGAAAAAAAAAGCTCTAAAATTTAAAAAAGTAAAGAATTACTATAGTAACTAGGTTGGGACCCTCAAAGAAGTCAATGAAAAAGAAATTCAACTAGCAAAGAAGAAAATGAATGAGGCCCTCTAGTAACTCTAACAAAGAGGTGACGTATGAAAGCCCATCTTTGATGAAATAAACATATTCAACAAAGCTAACATCCACATTAAGGAGTTGTAAATTGAAGAGATCACTTGCCAATTTTTAGTATGAAAACCTAGTAATGTTGACAGTAGGGAGGCCAATGAGTAAATTGGAGAAGTAGGTGACTAGCTCCTACCTCCTCTATGAGATGGAATGTAAGCATCACAAAGAGACAAAAAAAAAGTTGGAGATAGCTAATGTAGAGCTTGAAGTTCTCAAGAGTAGATTCACTAACTAATGATCTATTACTAAGAACCTGCCCAAAAGAATGAATGGCTACCATAAGCTACAAGCCTTGGTAAAGATGTTTGACATTAAATGAAAAACATTTATAGCATAGTTCATCAATATGAAGGAACTATTTGTTTTGATGCCATGCTCGTGGGATGTCCAAACACCAACCCACATTGGTGAAACCACATGGATTGTCTATGATCCATGTGATAGAGAGAATAAAATGAAGACTCTTCTTGATGCCTTTAAGCTTTTGGTAAAAGCAACAGTAGTAGTAGGCTAGTCTCAACCTTCACCAGCATCGAGATAGGATGAGGAACCATCAGCACAATAAGAGCCTTTACCTTTGAGCACTATTTGACTTTCATCATGTCTTTGGCAATCCTATTGGAACCTACTATAATTTTTGTAAAGTGTACAAATTTTGTTGTAATAGATACTAATTTTTGTAATCCCATATAATCTAGCAATCAAAGTTAGCTAAGCATCTATTTGTTTATCTTTTAGTTAGTAGTTCCATACCCTTCAATTTTGTAAGAAACTGGATCCTAAATTTGTTCACTTGAGGATGATTTTTAATCAATCATGGGGATATGATGAGACATTAAGAAGAAAGGCTTCATTAATGCATGCCTATTGATGGTGCCTTGTTGATGTATCCCCATCAATACATGGTACGATGGGTTGATACAGATATGCTGATACTAACACAGTCATTACCTATATAAATGAATGCATCTCTCACATTTATGGTACACTAAGTCATAGTTGTAGTTGAATCCTTGTAGTTTCATTTCTCTAGAGTTAGAATATTTTCCCTATGAGTGCTACAATGTGGATTTAAGAGATTGTACATAGTTTTATTTGAGTGCCTATGTACTTGAACACATTACCATGAATGGTAATAAAATCAAAATTTTCTAAATCCATTGTAGCACTTATACTATCTTAATGATATTTTTATGCAGTTTACTTTTTATGCCCTTTCCATTAATGTTTTTAATTAGTTAACATAATTAATCATAAACATGTAAGTACAACCACTTCAAGCATAAAGTTTTAATGCTTGGTGAAACACCACAAAATTTCGAGCTTGGTACTTCTCCAGCAAGAAGCAGGTCCCTGGGACCCACAGACAACTACAGCTACATTTGGTGTCATACATTGCAACTTTGGGGAGGTCAAAATGCTTCATTTTCACTAAGTATGTAGTGCCAGCGTATACGCCCGGCATCTACGCTCAAGTTTACACCCAGCGTATACGCCCAGCGTAGACATCCAACTCACACGCCCGGCGTACACACCTCACATGTACGCTCGGCAGGTACGGCAAATGTTTACGCCCGACACAGAATCTCCAAAGACAGAATGAAGACAACACCAAAGAGCAAGAATTGAAGCAAGTCGGCAATCGTCAGCATATATGCCCAACGTATATGCCCAGCATCCGTCAGCGTATACGCTCAGCGTCCACAGCATCTCCACCCAAGTTCACACACGCCCAACACATCCAGCGTATACGCCCACCTCACACAGCGTATACGCTAAGCGTATATGCCCAGCAGATGTAATATGTTGTACACTTGTAAATTTTACGCCCTTTTGCACCCGGTCAATGTCCACGTGTCGCCCAACCCGAGTCTAGCGTAACAACCGGTATAAAAGCCCCGATTTTCCACTTCATCCAGGGCGGTTGGCAAAAATCCCAGAGCATACCCTGGAGCAATTACACTACGCACCAGAGCCAAAACCCTCTTACGCTAGAAAAACTTGTACGTCGTGCACACAGTTTCTACACCGTGCCTATAGCGTGAACCAGCCCAACCGTCCCTCGCATTCACTGGGGCTTTTCGTCCGCCTTGTGTTTTACTACAACTGCGTTAGACCGGTGCACTGTATTCTCATCCTGTAATACCATTGTTACATTTGCTGCATAAAATTTTTTACAGTTTACATCAATTTTGTGTACGTATTCTGTTTACGCCCGTTTACGCTTACGCTCCATTCGCATCTGTTTTTACGCCATTTACACTTGCTACGCTGTTTACGTATAACCCGGCATATAGCACTTCGGTGTACGTTCGGGGAAATCCTTGTCTGATCCGCGTGTAGACCACCCAAGGTACTCTACCTTCGTGCATTCCAGCTCGCCCTCAGGAGAAGGCAGGGTCTTCTGTTCTCGTCCTGCGATCCCATGGTCTCTGTTTCCTTCCAATCGGAGACTGACGATTTCAGGCGGTACACTTGGTAACTCTAGTATTGGATATTTGGACACCTAGTAATAACCACTTGGTAATCCAATAGTGTTAACACTAGTTCAAGATGTGTATGGTAAGTGGAAATAGTTACTTTAGATTAGAATAAGTTAGTTAATAGACTAGTTAATTAGCTAAACATTTAATTACTCAAACTTTTACTTAGATATATAGCTATTAGGAGAAAAATATTGATGGGACGTGATATCACAGTGCACCATCATATCTATAAATAAGAGGTGGCTCTCCCTTGTTTCTAATTCTAGGCCTAGACCATAGTGAAACTCTGGCAGTTTGATCCCTCCAGAGATAGAACAACCATACACTATGAGAAATACAAGTAAGTCTGGGAAGACAACGAATAATTAACCTTAAGTGTTCCATGAGGCGTGTAGGCACTTAGTCTGTGAAGTTTGACTGGATCACGCATGCTACGCTTGTACTTGTATGGTTGAGTGTAGGTGTACCTCGCCACTCATCATTGGTGCCATTGCTGGGGACGAAGTGTGTGTGCACTAAGTAGAACATAGGAAATCACTCACATCGTTGGGAGCTTAAATGAACCTTAGGGTTAATTAAATGAAAAATTATATATGGTTAAATAGCACACCGAGTAAGACATAATGTCTTCTTCTTCTTCTTATCACAAGAGCATTACACCACCTAGGGAGAATACAAGAAATAGTCAGCAATCTAAAACACATAACCAAAATCTGCCAGTTCCTCAACAGTACCAAGTGGTGTATACTCATCCTGATGAGTACATACCCAATTTTACTTTTATCCTCCATCGGGATGAATAGATGCACTGGAGAGACTTGCAAGGTAACATCGTGTTACCTCCAGATCGTGGAGTCCCCAACATGCTTCTCTGAGCTTTAGCACATATAGGCATGACACAAATCTATGCTGAATACGCTATAGGTGATTTTGACATAAGGGATTACCATCCCACATTAGCACAACATTTAAGGGACTCAAGGTAGGAGAGCCACCATACACTATTGAAGGGCAAAGAGGTCTCGCACGTCCTAAGAGAAATTGGAGATGGTGAACCACTTGTAATCGGTTCTTTATCGAAAGATGTTCCCCCTCCTAACAATTATGAGGAGGTGGGGTATCAGAACCTATGCTCCATGATACACTGCCCTGGTTCTGACCCTCGTGAACACCAGCTGTTCACTAAGGGAACAACAACACATGACAAGGATGGGCACTTAGATCGTCATCATGATCGGGGCCGAAGCCATAGAAGGGAAGATAAGAAACATCATCATGGCGATGGTTCTCCTTCTTATTTCCCTTCATCACATCATTCATCCTCTCCTTTCACATTAGGGTTCAGTCATAGGGAGCATAATAGAGAGCACAAGGGTAAGAGAAATGAGAGACCTCGACGAGAGAGTCAAGAGAGAGGATGAGGGCAATTAAGAAAATCTAGGCATGAACGAAGGGAAAGTAGGAAACAACGTAGACATCATAGACGTCATGAAAGAGATGATCATGATGAGCCCCTACTTACCACCTGAAGCATGCTAGATATTACGTAGGTAGTGAGAAAACCAACAAGACATGAAAAGAAAATTCGGATCAAGAGATTAGATATGAACAATATCCCATGCTTTGAAGGGGGATACAACGCGGATCTGCAAAATCAGTTACACGTATTTCATGATGCCTGCACCTTGAAAAACATAGAAAATGAGTGGCAAAAATTAAAGTTGTTTTCTAGGACACTCATAAAGGAAGCAGAGAGTTGGTATCGATCCGTAGAACTAGAAACCATTAGGAGGTGGAGTACGATGTTAGAACTCTTTAACGATAAATATCAGACATACTCCAGAGTGTCTAACTTGTGTAAGCAGATTCAAGGATGTAAGAAAGGTATTCATGAACCCTTGGATGCTACCATGGGCCACTACTATGCATTGCTACATCATTGCCCAGGCCATGATTATGCACAGCGGGATCAACTTTGCCATCTCGTAGATGGGCTAAGGTATGTAACTAGGAGAACCCTTGGGACTTATGCCCAAGGAAGACTATCATAAGTTAGATCCCATGAGATCCATTGCTTGTTGGAACAAGTATCCAAAGAATAAGGGGAGCTACGAAAAAGGAAAAGTGTGAAAGAATATAACTGTGATCCCTTCCTCCGAAAGAAGGGAGTGAGATTTTGCGATGAAGAGGATGAGTCACCACTCGAAGAGTTGGTGAACAGGAAATCCTTGCCTCTTCAAAAGCTAACAACAGAAGTAGCGACTAAGGTAGATCAAATACAGGACTCCTTAGACAGTAGACTTGAACTTGTCCTGAAAATCGTAGAGGAGTCTAAGGAGGAATGAAGTAGTGACAAGGACAAGAAAAAGTGGAGAGATTCAAGCCCTGCACATGACAAGGGTAAGGGAAAAATAACTATCTCTGATGAGGTTATGGACTCAGACATAGATAATGACGGTGGATGTGAGTTCTGCCAATATGACCATCCTAAGGGATGGTGTCCAATCATCTCACATCTACAAGAGTCTAGGGTGTATGCACTCAACCTGAGGCTTAACAGACGGCAGACACCCCGAAGGTTACCTTATCCTCAAGGTAACCCAAGACAGTTCCACCAATCATTGACGTACTATCCAAGTGGAACTTCACCAAAATCCATCAGACAACATCAACATTGGAAATACCCATATTCATGGGGGATGCCACCGCCAAAAGAACAATACCCTTACCGGCAGCCCGATCGTTATGGTTATTACGTGTAGTAGCCAATTTCTCCAAGTGACTCCATGGGTCACATAACTCCCCAACATCACTACCAAGTTCAAGAGTACTTTAGAAGGACTCCTTCTCCTTCGGGAGATGCTCCACATCCATACCATCCTCCTAATCCACCTGCACCTCTTTCACCGATAGTTCCCGTAACACCTCCTGCTCCAACAATGCAAGGGGAACTTCCCACTCAACTGCAACAACGTAACATTACGAGAGTCATAAAAATTCAACCCACTATTGGTTCTAACAACCACAAGAAAAGAATACCTTTCTTCAGAACTAAAAGCCCAGACAAGCTCTCACAACCACAAGCGATTGAGTCTGTGCATGCTCCTCCAACATACAAGGCTTTAGAGCTTCCTTCAGTCCGACAACAGAGCTTAATGCATACGGTTATGTTAATGCATACCATAATCGACTGGATCCAGGTAGGTCATCTTCCTAGGAAACTAGCTGATCCTGGAAGTCCCTTAATTTATCTCCAAGTCATTGGGAATGAACCACATAAGGTTCTTCTTGACTCAGGTTCCGGAGTCAACTTAATATCATGAGAAATGTATCAATCCTAGAACCTACCCCAACTTAAGAAGAGCAATATTCAACTAGAGCTGGCTGACTAGTCCATCACCATTCCCTTGGGATTGGTGGAGGACATCGTTACCACTATGTGTGGTTGGTCATACTCGGCTGATTTCCTGGTGATAGAAGTTAAAAATGACAAAGGAGACCTCCCAATTATAATGGGAAGGGCATGGCTAAGCACAGTAGATGCATGCCTAGGGATCCATGATCTTTCCTTAGAAATATCTAAGGCAAACATTTATGGAAAGATCGAGAGGAAGAAAGTGCAATGCATCACATACAGTGACTCATCGGGTGATGACATGGAGGAACGCACAACATCGCCTCCATGCAATAGGTGTGCCATAGAAACTCTGCAACAAAGATGCCTGTATGTAGCAACCACACAACAAGTGGACACCCCATGGTTGACAGCTAGTCGAAAGAGCAACCAACCAACATGCATGGAATGAACTGGGGAAACAACTCATTCCCATCACGAAAGCATATATACATTGGAATATAAGCCTTGCCAACTTCCACCCCTTAATCTAAGAACATAAATTGGGAGAAGTTGGACACTTTTAAGAAATTCAAATAGGCGTTCATTATTTTGAAGCTTTCCCTTTCCATTCAATCATGGGGGAGATGGAAATGTATGCTAATCATTTGGGCCCCTCATTTATTCTTAGGTTTTTGTTTTACATGTTTTTGTTTTACACATTTTTGTTTTACAAGTTTTTATTTTACACATTTTTTTACACATTTTTATTCTACAACATCGTTATACTTTTTCATTTTGTGTGTGTGTGTGTGTGTGTCATCCACCTTGTAAGTTTGTCATTTAATAAGTGTTCTTCATGATGGTAAGAAGTATTTTTATATTGATTGCTAATGTTTGGTTTTTACCTTTAAGTTATGATGTTGATACTAAGGTATGTTTCTTTTGATATAGCAGGCAATGAGTTCACTTCATCCATGCATCCACAATTTTCTATGGTCTCTCTTGGCTTGGAAACGTACAGTTCCTTTTTCAATAATAAAAACTATTAATGAATTAGTGACTAGGCATTTCTCAAACTAAGGAAGGACTCAAGGATTGAAAAGGGTGTGACTTCAAGGGAACTTGATGCATTTGTGTTGGCCATTCTCTTGGGTTCTTGGATGTTTTCTTCTTGAGTTTTCTCACCATTTCGAAGTTACCTAATCATCGGGAAGCTGAGCAAATAAAAATCACAAAGTCTTTGCATGGTGTGGTTATCACGCATAAACACATAAAAAAAGAAAAAAAAAAGAAAACGAAAAGAGTGAGAATTCAAAGCACACCCCTTAGACAAAATAACCATTTGGGCTACAAGCACTGGTTATGGAACTCAAAATAAAAATGTTCCCTCTAACTAAGGCCCTTCTCTCTTCCCATTCTCTCCTTCGTTTCGTCAAAATGGTGGTGTCTCTTGGGTGAAGGAATTCTTGTTACTTCAAGAGGATGGATTGGCTGAATGTATTAATACGAAGTCACTGGAAGTGGTTTGTTTGAGGCCGGACTTGGAATGGGATCTACTAAGTCACATTAACTATGAACTACACAAGGGGTTGTACATCACCTTGTTCTTTGGATTCCATTCCATTCTCTCCTCTCCATCCTTCTCTCCATTATTCACCTCATTACTGGTTGTATCATTAGTGTATATTTTGGTTGATGAATTGTTTTCTTTTTGGTAAATTCTTGCGGTTAAGTCTTTAACTCTTGTTCCAAATGACATTCCCAGAGCCTATGGACTCTTTGAATGTGGGTTTATTAGGGCATTAAGGGCATGGGCCTGCTTTGGGGAGGACCCACTAGCATTCCTATTTGGTGCACCAGTTAAATTCTTTCCCTTATTCAATCCACTCTGTTTTGTTCATTTCCATCTTGACATCCATTTCATCGATGTTATAGTTGTCTCTTTTTCTCCATCTTTCTTATTCTTTTTCTTTTTCCATTTTCTCGCTATCGGAGGTTTGCGATTAGTCATGGGGGTACGAGGGCCTAATTTTTTTGATTTTCTCCTAACCCCTACAACTTCGGTAGTCACCAATATTATATCTCCAGATCTGCAATCAGCCATATCACAACTCAGCCAATGGACCTTTCATCGAAGCAAGGTATCAATTGCATTATGATTCATTTACCCTTACTAATATAAGACTGTGTTATGTGTGTAGATGGCAATCATACAATAATGGATTGGATTTGGACGGAACACTTGAAATGGAGTAGTGCTGGAAGCAGCTATGCAAGGATCAAGGTCGATGGTGTGCTTACGGATGGACAATGAAAGGTGCAATTTTGGCGTTGGTAGTAGCAACATGTTTTTCTCTCTCTCTTTCTCAGCTACCAAATGAGGCCTGATGTCAAATGTATAAAGTGTTCACTCTTGTTGTCATGAACACAAGTCTTGTCTTGTCTTGTAATGATGATTCATTCACATGTCATCCCATTAGTTCTATTTGAGTCAATAATCCCATACCATCCCAATATTTTGTAAGGAACTCAAGGGCGAGTTTTTATTCAGTCATGGGGGTATGATGGAACGCAATATCGCATAGGCCGCAATACCGCTTACACGATATCGCAGTGCATCATCATATCTATAAATAAGAGGTGGCTCTCCCTTGTTTCTAATTCTAGGCCTAGACCGTAGTGAAACTTTGGCAGTTTGATCCCTCCAGAGATAAAATAATTTTCATGTGCCCACAGTAGGAGCTCCAAAGTGAACGATCTTTATTCTAGCAAATATTGTACCTCAACACATGTTTGTGTACAGAAATAAAGATGAACTTCTTGGATAAACCTTGCAGTGCATGGAATAGGCTAATTAGGACTTTATTTATTATTATTTACTATTTATCATTTAATGCTTTATTAGTAATTAAATCTCTCTCAACCCTTCTCTCCTAGTTAAGTGCCTTAGTACGACCGTTTCGAGCACGTGCGTTACGCTTGGTGATCCCAACAAAAATTTGTGTTTGGTAACCAAGGTTGCATTGGTTCAGGGTGTGAATGGTAAATGGGAACGGATGCTGACGCTAGGTTAATATAGACTTAGTTAGTTAAAGGTAGTAATTAGTCTCTTCACCCTTCACCTTATCAGTATAGAAGATAAAATCGAAAAGACATAAAAATCATATACCTCAGACTTACTTAACCATATACCATGAAAAATACAAGTAAGTTTGGGAAGACAACAAATAATTAACCTTAAGTGTTCCATGAGGCATGTAGGCACTTAGTCTGCGGAGTTCAACTGGATCGAGTGTGCTACGCTCATATTCGTATGGTTGAGTGTAAGGGTACCTCGCCACTCATCAAATTTAAAAATACTTATAAAAATATATATCATATACCTTAACCCATACTTAATCATACATACTATTAACCCACAAGTGTGAGTTAAGAAGAAAACAACCTTACAGCTACATGATTCACTATTTAGGAATATTGGCTACTTGGATAACTAAGTCTATAGAGGGTAACTGGATTGCTAGTGAACACTTATGATTCATATGGTTGAAAGTAGCGAATACCTATCACTCATCACTCTTTAGAGAATAAGGGAATGTGATTGCTCCTTGAGTGATAAGTCCTTAAGGATGATAAGTTCTAGTAATGATCCTCATCCTATTTATCCCAAGTAGCTTAACATAGCCATACCCCTCAACCCAAGTGGAAACCATTGGACCATTTCAAATCCTTGCAAATCAAATAAGGAGAAAATAAATCTCAATATATACTTCAATCATGAATTTTACTGACAATTAATGAAGGAGGAGAAGGTCAAGCATAAAGACTTGCTTAAAGAGGTTTACCTTCTTAAGGTACAAATAGGTAATTTTATGCAATTAGCAATCAACTTAGGTGATAAAATTAGAAGCTTATTGCAGAGTTAAATTTCTTTGTTTAGAAATGATCTTTCTTTGCATTAGAGTAATAGATAGTTATATTTTATTTTAATGCTTTCTTCACTTTCTTGTAATTTTTTTGAAGTTTCCTTATTATTTCAAACTTTTATGTTACACAATTTCGTAGTTGCTAGAATATTTCACCAACCCATCCCCATATGAACAATATTTGTGATTTAGTTTCCTATTTAATTATAATTTTATGCAACTTTCTGTTATACATCAATAGTTCTTAGCCACTTTGTTTAATCTATATTTCTATTTTCCATGAGATGAATGTGCTATCTATCCACTAGAACATTAGTTTCTTTATATTTTTAAAATCTATTGTACATTACATTGGTATTTTCACTTTACACTGATAAAAGTAATTATATCTTGAAATTTATTTTGTTTATGATTTTTCAAAATTCTAAATCTATGATGAGACAAAAGAGTTTTGATTAAATTCCAATAGTACATATTTACATGATTTTATTTTAATTAAGCAATTTGAAATTCTATTCCTATTTTGAAATTTATTTTTTATCATAATTTATATTATATTATACTTTCTTATTGAAGTTGGTTTTCTTTTTTTAACAATTTCACCTTATCCAAGTATTACCACATTTTAAGAATTAACTTCCAAGTATCATCCTTAGCTTAATTATTTTAATTTCTATAGCATATGCTCTATATCTTAGGTTTCCATACCTATTTGAAAGGTTCCCTACGCTATAGCCTTCAAAATTTTTGAAAGTGTTGTTTACCATCTAAATCCATGCATAAAAAATATCATTCTTTGTAATTTATCTTTAATAAATAATATTCCAAGTCTTTATACCATGAAATGTATTTTGCAACACTTATCATCTTTGTTAAAATGTAATCTATTTTAAAGTTTCTTTTTTCATGATGTTCAAAACTTGTATGGTAAGAAAACATAAGATTCTTATATCAATGAAATCAAGGGTATGCTATGCATGGTTATGAAGGAACTCCCATTTGCTTTTAGTTATCATTTTTATTGGAACATGTTGTAGCACTACCTTATATGATTTTGAAAGTTGAGTGTGCATTTGGTTTTCTTAGATATAGTTTTTGATTCAAATCACATGGCCATGAAAATTCAATGCATCCTTTTCTTAGTCCAGTGAAAATTTGAAAGAGTGGATGTGAAAATTTGTGCCACAAAGGCAAACTAACACATGACACCTAATGGTGCACAATTTTGCAAGGTTGTGTTGAGGGTACCTTGCATATGGGTATAGCTAGCCCAGGAATAGTCTCTGTGGAAGAGGAACATGATTGATAATATTTTAAATAGAAATATTAAAGATGAAATAGCTTAGAAAGATCATAATATTAAAAAAAATAACAAATAGCAAAGACTAGGGAACTTAGTAGATTTATTAATGGCTACAAGTAGCTATGGTGGTAGTACATAACAGTAACATGTAGCATTGACAACTTACATACAACAACACCATCCAATAATGACAGCTAGCAACAACAAAAACATCCAAGTAGCAACTAATGATAGGTGTAATTGTAGGTAATGAGTTGCATGAAGCAACAACAAAACTGATATTAAAAGGGAAAAAGAATATAGGATAGAGAAGATGGAAGAAAGGGTAAGTGTAAAGGAAAAAGGGAGCAAGATATGGAAAGCAAAAGAGAGAAGCCAAGAGACTTTGCTTGGCCTTGCTCTCTTGATGCTGTGTATGAGCTTATATAGCTCTTACATCCTGCTCCTCCTTATTTTTCTCTCCTGAAGACAAGCATGGGTGTCATGTGTTTGTAATGCATGGAACTATAGATCTTCTTTATCTTTTTATAGAGAGTTTGGATGTTTGAAATATTTACAACTAATCTCTTATGATCTTAATATCCTCCCTTGTCACAATAGATAAGAAAAGTCCAATAAAAATGGATCAATCACTGTGTGCAGCATTAATTTGGCTTTCTGTCTTCTTCTTCATTTTGATTAGCTTCCATGACCTTCTGCTTAATTGATATGGTAGATTTTCATGAGTGTGCATAGGAATGCCTCTTCCACGTTAATGGTTTTCAAGGCTAACATCTCAAAGAAGAGCTAACCCTCCTTCTATGTGAATTCCTACACATCCTCCTTATGTAAGAAATAATTTTGTAGAAAAAATTGGATTGCACAAGTAATCAAAGTACAGAATGTGGAAGCAAATGTCACAAGCAATTCACATGCATAAATAACTAGAAATGGACAATTCTTGATCAAATGGAATTGACCTCTAGCCATTGTTGCCTCATATTAAATTTGGCATTCTAATTCTTTTTTCATAGAGGTGCTCTACAACAATGGTGTATGCAATCTTCAAGCATCTTTCAAAGGGATCAGAACTACAATCTTGCTATGATTCATGGTGCCTTTGTTCTCCCATCAAGAAGGAATTTATAGGCCATAGAATTAGTTACCATAAGAGACCCAATGCCCATGCATAAAAAATGGGTTACCAGATATGGAGACCACATTGATGCGTTAACCAACTCATAAAAATGCATAAGTAGGTATGGTGGCCACGTTCATGCATTAAATAATCCATAAAATGCATTAGTGAGAATGGTGGCGACTTTCATGCATTAACTAACCCATTAAATTCATTAGTGGGTAATGCATGCTACAATCTCCAACTTAGTCTCCATATTTAATCAAGTCCAAAGTTCAAGAAATAAATGCATGAATCATGATGATAGTTCCTCTTAATGTGAGTATTATCTTCTTTGTATTACAATGTATTATCTCTCAAACATAATTTCTTATATGGTAACTTAACTTTATGAATAAACCCAATGTTCATTCTAGATCCTACCATATGTGTATTTTCTCTAATAACTCTATGCATAAACCATATGAGAAAATAGCACAAGTAAATAAGAGTTTCATTAAAACTGTAAGTTGAATGTATAACAAATTACATTATGGAACCAAGTCCCATCCAAGCTACATGATCCTTAAATGACTTTGATGGCATTCCTTTTGTCAAAGGATCAACTATCATTAATTCAGTGCTTATATGTGTAATGATCATTTTGTTTTCCTTAATGTGTTCCCTTATAGCTAAGTACTTCATGTTAATGTGTTTACTTCGACTGCCACTCTTATTATTCTTAGCCATAAAGATAGCAGTTGATTTGTCATAAAACATTCTTAATGGCCTAGATATAGAATCCACAATTCTAAGCCTTGATATGAAACTCTTTAGCCATACACCATGTGAAGTAGCCTCAAAACAAGAAACGAACTCTACCTCCATGGTGGAAGTAGAAACCAAAGTTTTTTTTTCCACTCCTCTAGGATATAGCTCCTCCAGCTAGCATAAAAACATAACCAGATGTTAATTTCCATGAATCAACATAGCCAAGAAATTTTAAGTCAGAGTAGCCAGTCACCTCTAAGAAGTTAGTTCATTTATACATAAGCACGTAGTCTTTTGTACCTTGAAGGTACCTCATCACTTTCTTTGTAGCCCTATAGTGGTTAATACTTGGATTACTCTGATATTTTTCCAACATTCCCACAATAAATGCAATGTGAGGTCTTGTGTAGACCTGAGCATACATAAGGCTTCCAACAGCTGAAGCATACCGAATGTTTCTCATCTGACTTCTCTCTAAATCATTCCTATGGCACTAGTTTAAATTGAACCTGTTACCCTTCACAATGGGTGCTATACTTGGTGACCAATCTTTCATCTGAAACCTTTGCAAAACTTTATTGATATAGGTTTGTTGCGACAGTTCTAGAATACATCTAGATCTATCCATATGGATTTGTATGCCAATGACATAAGATGCCTCACCCATATCCTTCATGTCAAAATTCTTAAAGAGAAAATGTTTCACCTCGTATAGAAATCCACTATTAGTTGTTGCAAGAAGGATATCATCCACATATAGAACAAGAAAATAGATTTTTGTCCCATTGAAATTTTGATATATACATTGATCCATGATGTTTTCTTCAAAACCAAATGAAGTGATTATATCATGGAATTTTAAGTACCATTGACGGGAGGCCTATTTCAATCCACATATAGATTTCTTAAGGTTGCATACTAATTGCTCACCATCACTAAAGGAAAATCCTTTAGGTTGTTTCATATAAAGCTATTCCTTTAGATCACCATTTAGGAATGCTGTTTTCACATCCATTTGATGTAATTCAAGATCAAAATGGGCAAGCAATGTCATGATAACATGAAGGAAGTCCTTGTTAGATACAGGAGAAAGGATCTCCTTGTAATCTATTCCCTCTTTCTGGGTGAAGCCTTTAGTAGCAAGTCTAGCCTTATATATTTTAGTATTGCCCAATGAGTCTTTCTTAGTCTTGAAGACCCATTTACATCCAATGGCTTTCACACCATCAAGAAACTTGACAAGATCCTAGACTCCATTAGATGACATAGTTCATTTCATCTTTCATGATATCATATCACAAGTTAGATTCCTTACAACTCATGGCTTGTGAAAATGTTTTGGGATCATTTTTAGCTCCTATGTTGTAGTCAGATTCCTATAGATACACCATAGAATCACTAGGAATCACTGATCACCTTACTCTAGTAGATCTTGGTAATGTTGGTTCATCATTCTCTTGAGGATAATGATGTTCAACAGGTTTTGGTATCTATTGTTTAGCTGGATCTACTATTTCTGGATTAGTAGTTTGTGGAACTTCAATGATTGGTTATTGTTTAGTACACATTTGTGCTCTAGGTGTATTATGCACAACAATCAGTTTATCATCTGAAATAGTGGATTGAGTGTCTATATGATCTATCTCAGGAACAATGTTCCAAGATCTACTGCTCCCACTAATCAGGCCATTCTCAAGAAATTTAGCATTCCTTGATTCCACAAACCTAGTAGTATGTGATGGGCAATAAAATCTATATCCCTTAGACTATTCAAAATATCCAAAAAAATACCCACTTATGGTCCTTGGGTCTAGCTTCTTTTCTTGTGGATTATAGACTCTTACTTCAAAC
Organism: Gnetum montanum; assembly: GCA_015680685.1. Taxonomy (NCBI): domain Eukaryota; kingdom Viridiplantae; phylum Streptophyta; class Gnetopsida; order Gnetales; family Gnetaceae; genus Gnetum; species Gnetum montanum. Next base: position 36,852 of record MNCI01008440.1, read on the forward strand.
GGGCATCCCCAAATGTGTATATGTTGCAAATTTGATTTCCTACATTTTCATAATTAAAATGGTATCTTTATGATCACCTTGGTTGGAACTTGGTTTAATTTATACATCGTCGTCTTGAGAGCTTCAATCCACAAGGACTTAGGAAGCTTGAAGCTACTAAGCATACTTTGCACCATGTCAACTAATGTTTGAGTTCTTCTTTTTACCACACCATTTTGGTCTAGAGAACTAGGCATAGTGTACTGGGCAACAATCTCATGCTCTTGAAGAAACTTAGCAAATGGACTAGGTGCTTGTCCATCATTAGTATATCTACCATAGTATTCACCACCTCTATCAGATCTCACTATCTTTATTTACTTACCACATTGTTTCTCTACTTCAACCTTAAACACCTTAAAGGCATCTAAAGCTTATCTCTTGTTATGAAGCAGGTAGAGATACATATATCATGAGTAATCATCAATAAAGGTAATGAAATATTTTTGATCATACGCATCCATATCTAGACTACAAATATCTATATGTATGATCTCTAATATGTTTGAACTCCTCTTGGCACCTTTCTTTGACAAATTAGTTTTCTTTCCCTTTATGTAGTTCACACAAGTGTCAAAGTCAGTAAAATGTAGAGTACTAAGTACTCCATCATTTACTAATCTCTTTATTATTTCAATAGAAATATGTCGTAATCTACAATGTGACAACATAGAGGATTCATCATTCATAACACATCTCTTAATGCTATCATGAAGATGCATAGAAGTATAAGAAGTCTTATTTTGTAAATTAATTTTGAAAAGACCATATGTTAATGTACCATTTCCAATAAGTTCAGATCTATAATATAAATTGAATATAGTGTCTAAAAAATTAAAGGAAAATCCCAATGATACAAGCCTTGAAATAGAAATTAAATTCCTTGAAAAACTTGGAATGTAAAATGTCTTTTCCAATTCTAAAATAAAACCATTTCTTAAAACTAAAATGCATGTTTTGATTGCCTCGACATGTGAGTGCATCTTGTTGCCTGAATAGATGCATGACTCACTTCCCACTGGTTTCCTTAGGTTTTTCACCCCTATAAGGAATTAGTAACATGGTATGCAGATAACAAATGGTTTTTGTGGTTCATGAGAGGCATGTATGATGAAAGGGGTTTGAGGAGATGTTGGGGTAGGTGTGTTTTCTGAAGGTCTGCGAATCATCAAAGGTTTTCACTGGATGTTTTGTCTATTCTCTACATGGATAATATTGATCACATATGGTGCTTCACTAGTATTGAGAGGATCCTTGTAGACCCCCATGGGCTGGTTCTGAGGTCTTACTAGGTTTGCCTCATTGAATACTACTTCACCCCTATCAATCATGTGTTGTATATCCTATTTCAAGGTGAAACAGTAATCAGTTCCATGATCGGGTCATTTGTGATACTCGCAAAACCTATCCAACCTAAAACCTCTTGGAATGGACGGTCCATTAGCTATTGCTAAGGCTGGGTTTTTGGCCAATTCATAGAATCTATCATGTTTTTGAGGTGCTACAGGAGAAATTTTTTTATGTTTAATTAGCCTGGCCTTTAGAAGTTGATCAAGCAATTGTGAAGGTTTCATGGGCAAGGGTGTGTATTGAGCGGGGTCGTTTCTTTTGAATGTACAGCTGTAATCCATGTTGGTGTTGTTATTTTAGGAATTTTTAGGTGTAGGTGTATGTGTATCTCTTTCATAGCCATTTGGGACAGCTGTTTATTTTACTTTTTGTCCAGGATGGCTAGGTTAGGTTGTCTAGGCCACTGTTGCTGCCGCCGTCTTGGATTTATCTTTCCTTGTATGTTGGCTCCTAAAGGTCGAGTAGACTGGGTCATTGCTTGTTTGTGTAGCCTCTTCTATGTCTTTAATTTGCACAAATTCTTGGCTCAAGGTATGGGATTTTAATTAGTAAAGTTTTGATTTAATAAAGTCATTTGCAGCTACCTTAAGGATGGTAAGTAGATATGTTTCAGGAATAGGCTCGTGAAGTTCATTCAAGGCTACACTCCACCTTTGAATAAATTTTTGTGCTGGCTCTAATGGCGGTTATTTTATTTGAATCAGGCTATCTAACGTGGCTTCAGTTTTCAGATTGTATTTGAAACGGGTGACAAATTGATGTAACAAGTCTTCTAGAGAAGATATGGAGCTATGGGGTAAATCTCGGTACCTGTCTAGGGCTTTTCCACATAAGGACATAGCAAACACATGTAGAATTACATGAGACCATGCCTAAAGAAATAGACATTCTGTTCGGAATGTTACTAGGTGAGCGTTTACGTCTCCCTCTCCATTGTACTTAGTTAGCTAAGGTAACAAAATTCCCTTTGGCAAGGTTACTGGTGGAAATGAGGGGTCAATGGGATCATCTTGATAGAAGTCTAGTACCTTGACTTCCTCAGTGTTCATAGTTTTAAGACATTTTAATTCTTCTTCTAATGAGTACATCATTTTCTTCGTATCTGCCCACTCTTGGATAGTAGGCAAACTAGTGGATTAGGTTGATGGTAATTGATAATGATTTGATTGTTGCAACATTTGTGGAAAGAGAGATTTTTGGACTATTGTTTGTTGTGGTGGGACGATGTTCGAGGTTGAGACTATGGGGTGTGGTATGCTATAATGGGTAGACAGGTTTTCCTGAATAGCTGGTGGGACCCACTACCCAGTCACGGGTTGTAAAGCGGTCAGTGGTGCTTGCTGGATTTGCACCTGAGGTATGTAATGGGTAGATGTGGAAGATAATATGACTGATGGCATCCCAATCACTTGAGGTCGAAAGGTCAATCCTACATTAGTTTGGGGAGGAGGTTGTTGGGATTGTATTTGCAGAGGTATGATGGAAGTGGACATGTTGGATTGAACGTTGGACTTGGAGAAGATAGGAATGCGAGTGGCTACTTCCTATAGAAAAGCTGGTGGTGGAAACATAGTCTTTTCCAGGAAAGGTTAAAATAATGGGTTTGTGTGGGCATGGGGACTGATGGTATGGTATGAATCCCCATGTTCAGATTGGGCTGCGAAGTTGTCTTCCTCATCCCCACCCTGAGGCTCTATCGGAGGTGTCTGTAAGGCTTGGCTTCTTGCCATGAGAAGCTGGGATATGAGTTTATGATGGTGTTAAAAGAGCAAGATTATGTCAAATGCTGAGGGGATGAATTCATGACCTCATTTGTGGATAAGTTCATAGTCTTGCTTTTCTTCTCTCTCTACATGATCAATGGGTAAGTTGGCTTGGATCTTGACACAAATGAAGTTATACTGTTCAGGTGTAAGAGTCGCATAGGTAGGGTCTCTACCCTATAGCCTAAGTGAATGGCATGTAGGGCCTTGGGAGTTTATCTATTCGATGATAGTTATGGATTCAGTAGCAGTCACAAGGTTTGAGGTTTTAGTCCCAAAGTCAGAGGTCAGCAGTGTCACTGGGTTAATTTGGGAGGATTCCATAATGGACGTGAGTAAATTGAGCTAGATGGGTTGAATGCGAGCAAATGCAGCACAACCAACTACAGCATGACCCACTGCAGTGCAGTGTGACACAGACACCGTGAAAACTATAGCATAATAAGTATAGCGTGACAACTACAGCGTAATAAGTATAGCAGGACAACTATAGCATGACAACTACAGTGTGACAACTACAACATGACAACTGCAACGTGAGAACTGCAACGTGAGAAACTACAACATGGAGACTCACAAGGACAAGATGAATAAGTTCTAACAGGTAGGGTGATTGACATTTTAATAGACAACAAGAAAGTCGGGCCCTCCTTCTAGCACTAGTTTACTGTATTGACCTAAATTGTCAGTGTAAGGCTGGAAGGGAAAACAAACACTGAAAGATCGTCAGGCAGACACAGCTGACCCTGCCTTCACCTAAGGGCAAACTGAAAAAGTAAATTAAGGTAGAGTTCCTTGGATGGTTTGCATGCAAATCAACCAAGGACTTCCCCGAGCGTAAATTATGGCTTGCACTGGGGTTATCGTAACTGATGTTTTAAAACATAAAAAGTGCACAAAAAATGTAAACAGAAACGTATGCAGAACTTGTATTACAAGCAAGACGTAAATTGAACGTAAAGTAGAATAAAAAAAATAATGGCTGGAAAAGTGAACTATATTATATTGCATAGAAAAGATGTGCACCGGTCAAAGCATAGCTGCACGTGTGGATGGCAGGTCAAGTGCCAAGCCCCGGGGCAGTGTGATGTAATGCATTTTAGAAGTGCTTGGATGTTAAGAGTCAAGTGTGCCAAGCACCCAAGGATTGCTGGTCTGAGTTTTCTAAGCTATCCAACTCCAAATTACCAACCCCATTTATGTGAATTAACATGTTATTTATAGGGCTGGGCTAGGCTTAGGTGCAGAATTTCAAGAATGGAATCAATGGCAGGGAGATGAGAGGAAAGCAGATCAAGTGACATGTGTCCAATGGATAGTTGTGTATGAGTTGGACGTGTGTGGGCAAGCTACATTCTTGACCAGGTTCATTGTATCTTACAACGTGTGACTTACTCAAGCCCATGGAAGCATGTACAATTTGGACCATGAGGGCTTGAGAAGTCCACAAATGAAGATTTACAATGAAATGATAATGTACAACAAGAGAAATTGGTTCTGGCTCTGTTGAAACTTTTGGATCTACAACTTGACTACTGCAGGGTGTTGATTCAAGTGGTTCCATAGCTATTTGGAATGTTTTTTCTTGACAAGAACTTTCAGAGTTGATTTTATCTTAGCGTGACTTGAGCGTGCGCATGCTACACTCACGCCACACTCACGTTGTAGTGTGACCTCAACGTGAGTGAGCAAAGACTTGCAAATTTTGCAAATTTTTCATCAGATTTCAAACTTTGAACCCTGATTCCTGAGTGCAAAAACTATGTAGCTATGGTTGATCTTGAGAGTTAGAAGCTGAGGTTGAAAATAACCTATTTTGAGCTATTTATGGTAGGTCACACTGGACTCACGCTGTAGCGTGACCTGCAGCATGACGTGCAACGTGACCTCAAGAAACATCTGAAAACTTGCAATTTTGAGTTGAAATTTGACATTCTGAATTTTGAAATTCTGAAGCTGGGACTGGAGGTTGTTGAACATGAACTCTGAGGATGATTTGCACCTTGGAAGTCAGATCATTTCGACTCGGTTTGGAGGCTCCTAGAGTTGGTCATGCTATAGCATGACCACAACATGACTTGTGGTGTGACCCCAAAAATCTTCTGAAAACCTACAATTTTGAGCTGAAATTTGACATTCTGAAGGCTGGTACCTGAAGCTGTTAAGGATGTACTTCGAGGATGACTCACAACTCTGAAATCAGATCATTATTAACTTAGTCTTGATGCTGTGTGGAGTTGCTCATGCTAAGGGTGAGCAAGCTACCTTGGGCAAGCTGGGTATGAGCTCCATGCCTCAGCCAAATTTTGCCTCCCAAAACTTTGAAAGGGCTTAATTCATTCTCATTTCAAAGTGCTAGGCCAAAATTAGTGGTGTTTCAATCATTAATCATCTTTTTGACTCAACCTAGAAGATTCTGCTAATCTGTTACCTTGAGGGTAATATTCTATGATGCATTTGATTAGGATTTTATTATTCCTATCCCATTTAGTGATTTCTACTAAGATAAAGGTAGGACCATTGTCAACCACTAGTGCATATGGATGTTCATAGTAGCTTATGATAATTTCCCTAAGAAATTTAATAACCTTATGAGATGTAGTTCTTCTAGTTGGTTTGGATTTTAGCTAATGTGTAGTGTAGTCAATTACCATTAACATAAATTTATGTTGGCTTCATGATGATGGGTTGATGGCTTTGATAAAATCAAGAGTCCATTGTGCAAAAGTTCTTACTTCCATGATAGGTTGTAATGGTTCTAAGCTTTTAGGATCTCTTTCCTTTAACATTTGACACTAGGCATAAGTTTTTTATATATTATAGACATTGATGGTCATAGTTGGCTAGTAATAACTAGCTTTTATAACCTTGTGAATTAAACATGGATAGCCTAAGTGTCCTTCATCATGTAAGATTTTTACCATGTCATTGGCTTCTTCACTATCTAAGCATCTAAGGAGAACTCCTTCAAACTTCTTTCTAAATTGATTTCCATTAATCATGGTAAATTTAGATCTTCTAGATATTAGTAGTTTACACTTATACCTAGGTAAGTTGGAAGGACAACAATGAAAAGTTAAATAATATTTGATATCTCCATATCAAGGATCATTTAAGTGATTTGGTGTAGATGGAATTAATTCATTATTTTCAAGTCATAACACATGTATAGGTATGGGTTCAAGCTCAAATGGGACTTTTGGTTTTTCTAGGGTTAATGCTTAGGCTTTTAGTTTGGTTAAACTATTTCTTTTTACTAGTTTTGTGATGAACCACGATATCGAGGCCACAATATCAGGTTAGCGATATTGAAGCTCACCAAATGATATCGGGAATCCAATGTCAAGACCTACCTCATTGCTTATAAATAAGAGGCGGGCACGCTTGGTTGGCATAGTTAGTCTTAGTCCCTTACCTGAACTCTTGCAGTTTTCCTTTCTCAAAGTTAGAATTATTTCTGAGTACCTATTGTAGGGGTCATAAAGTGAACGGATCTTTATTTGAGCATTGTACACTTGAGCACACCTTATGGCCTAAAATACAGACAAAATTTTTGATAAACCTTGCAACATTTAGAATAGCTTATTTAATGTTATTTACAGTTATTTAATGCTTTCCTTAGTTAATTAATGTTCTCTCTCTCACCTTGTTAACTCTACCAAGTAAGCACACTCAGTACGACCACTTCAAGCATGTGTGGAACACTTGGTAACCTAGTAACGATTAGCGTTTAGTAATCCTAGTAGTGTTGCACTCGTTTAGGATGTGTATAGAAAGAGGGAACAGATGTTGGTTTTAGGACTAGTTAGAGCATAGTTGATTAGTTAAATTTAATTAGTTACTTAATTAGTTCACTCCTCCCTTTATAGCACTAGGACTTAAAACATCAAAAAATATATAAAAATCATATACCTCAAGTTTACTTAACCATACAATCGTGCTATACAAGTAAGCTTGGGAAGAAAACGATTGACTAACGCGTCTAGGTTCTGTGAAGGTGTATAAGCACTTAGTCCTTGGAATTTGACTAGATCATGCATGTACGTTTAGATTCGTATGATTGAGCATAGAGATACTTCGCCACTCATCATTAGCACTGTTGCTGGGGACTTTGTTGTTTGTGCGCTAGCTAGAACTTAGGAAATCTTCACATTGTTGAAACAAACCCTTAGGGTTGGTTATCTTACAATTATTAAAATGAAAAGTATTACACACTAAATAGACAATTATGTCTCCTTGTTCTTACAAGAGTGTTTCACCACCTAGGTCCAATACAAGGAATAATCAGAGGTGTAGTACACATGATAATCCACTAGTCCCCCAATAGTTTCATGTGGTATACATTCATCCCGATGCGTATATAACAAAATATACCTTTATCCTCCACCTGGATAAACAACTGCATTTGGATGGTTTAGAAGGTAACATAGTGTTACCTCCTGATCACTTAGTCCCAGGAATGCTTCTTCGTGCTCTGATACGAATTGGTATGCAACACTTATAGGTAGAGTACGTTGTGCATGATCACGACTCAAGAGAGTATTGACCCACAGAGGCACAAAGTCAAAGGGATTTACAATAGGAGAGATGTTATGAATCCATAAAGGGAAAGTTATCTCAGAATGTCCTGTATGTCATAGGTGAAAATGAGGGTGGTGAACTTGCCTTAGGAAGTCTCCCACATAATGATGTTCCTCCTGTTGACTTCGGTCAAGGGGTGGTGTATCAAAATCTTCACTCAACTATCCATAACCTTGATTTTGGTATTGATGGACACAAAGGGTCTGAAAAAGGAACATGAACACATGACAAAGATGGACATTTTTATTGTAACTATGATCGAGGCTATGACCACCGAAGTGAAGAAAGTAGGCACCATCATGGTAATGGTCCTCCTTCTTTTTCACCTTCATCATCTCCTTCACCCTCTCCTTCAAGATCTAGACATAGTCACAAAGGAAGAGAGCCTGAGCATAATGGTAAGTGAAATAGGAATCATGGATAAAGCAGCCGAGAAAAGGGATGTGGGAATTCTACAGAAAATCATCATGAAAGGAGGGAGAGTAGGGAACAACATATGCATCATAAATGCCATAGATAGTACGATACGATGAACCCCTACTCACTACTTGAAGTATGCTAGATATAACTAAGGTTTTTAGAATCTGAACAAGGCATCAAAAAGATAGTAGGATCAAAAGATTAGACATGAACAATATCCCATGATTTGAAGGGGGATACAACATAGATACTCAGAATCATTTGCAAGCATTTCACGATGCATGTGCCTTGCAAAACATAGAAAATGAGTGGCAAAAACTCAAGTTGTTTCAACGAACACTGATCAAGGAAGTAAAAAGTTGGTACCAGTCCTTAGAACTAGAATCCATTCACGGATGGAGTACCATGTTAGAACTATTTAACAATAAGTATCAGACATACTCATGAGTGTCTAACCTACGAAAGCAAATCCAAGGATGGAAATAAGGAGGACATGAACCCTTGGATGCTACCATGGGCTGATATAATGCACTGTTACATCATTTCCCAAGCCATGGTTAGTCAAAAGGGAACAACTACGTCATCTCGTATATGGGCTTAGGCACGAAATGCGAAGAACCCTTGGGCCTTAAGCCCAAGGAAGGCTATTTGAGCTTAGGGCCCATCAAGTAAAAATATTGTTGGAGTAAGTTACTAAAGAGGAAGGTGAGTTAAGGAAAAGAGAGAGTGCAAAATAATATAATAGAGATCCTTCCCTCTAAAAGAAGGGAGTTAGATTTTGTGAGGATGAAGAAGAGTCACCACTTAAAGAGATGGTAAATAGGAAAAACTTGCCCATTCAAAAACTTACATTGGAAGTATCAGCAAATGTGAACCAAATGTGGGATTCCCTAGATAATAGATTTCAAATAGTTCTCAAAATAGTAGAGGAGTCTAGCTAGGAAGGTAGTGATTGAGAAAGGAGAAGAAAGAGAGAAGTTGAATATGAACATAAAAAAGGTAAGGGCAAAGTTTCCATAATCAAAGAGGTTATGGATTCAGATACAGACAATGATGGTGGATTTGAGATATGCCAATATGACCATCCTAAGGGATGTTGCCCTGTAATCTCACATCTATAGGAGTTTGGGATGTATGCCCTCAACCCACAATTAAACAGAAAGCAAACACCCCAAAGGTTATTTTATCCCTAAGGTAACCCAAGGTAGTTCCACCAACCCTTGGTGTATTATCCAAGTGGAATTCCACCACAACCAAATAAGTAGTATCAATAGTGGTAGCACCCACAATCATGGGGAATGCCACCACCACGTTAACAGTACCCTTACCATCAACCCAACTTGTATGGATACTACATGTAGTATCCAACCTCTCCACATGACTCTATTGGTCACATCACTTACTAGCCTCACTAACAAGCCCATGAGTATTATATAAATCCTTCTCCTAGGGGTGATTCTCCACAAACATACCATCCTTCTCATCCTGTTGCATCTCTTCCACCCTTTACTCCATTACGACCTACTCCAATCATGCAAGGTGAGCTCCCTGCCCAACCGCAGCAACGTAATGCTACAAGATCTATTAATCCTTACCCTACTATTGTTTTAGAAAAATGTGTAAAGAAGAGACCTTTCTTTAGGACCAGCAGTCCAACCAAGTTCTTACAGTTACAAGCAGCTAACTCTCCAAAGGCCTCACCATCATTTGAAACTTCAGAACTCCTTTCAAACCAAAGGTCGCATGCAATGCACATCTTCACGTTGACACATGCCATTACTGATTGGATTAAGGATGGCCATATTCTTAGGAAATTTTATAATCTTGGGAGTCCTCTTATATATTAACAAATTGCTAGTAATAAACCATGCAAAGCTCTTTTGGATTCAGGTTCTAGTGTCAACTTAATCTCTCAAGAAATGTATAAAGCTTGAAACTTGCCTCCACTGAGAAAGAGTAACATATGTTTAGAGCTAGTTGACTAGTCCATCACTATCCCATTAGGACTAGTGGAGGACATCATCACCACTATTTGTGGGTGGTCGTATCTAGTCAACTTCCTAGTGATTCAAGTCAATAACTCTAAGGGGAACTTTCTAATCATAATGGAAAGAGCATGGCTAAGAAAAATTGATGCATGCCTAGGAATATGTGATCTTTCCCTAGAGATATCAAAGGAAAATATGTTTGAAAAGATCGAGAAGAAGAAAGTTCTATGCATCGCATACAGTGACACAGGGTGTAATTGGATGCAGAAGTCCTAGTTCATAAAACGTGTAACATTGCCTGCATGCAACCAGTGTGCATAGGTAACTAACATACAAAGGTGCCTGTATGCTGTATCCACAAGATAGGAAGGCACCCAGTGGTTGACAGCCAACCAAGAGATTAACTCAACTATATGCATGGAACCAACTAAGGGTTTGTCTTGCACTTACATAGATAGCATAGACACATTAGAGCAAGTTCATCGCTAACTTCCAAGTCTTGACATTGAAAATATCAACTGGGGAAAGTTGGAAATCCCTGAAAAATTTAAGAAAGAGGCCCTTTAGTTAAAATCATTACCCACTAGTATGCTGTATACATTTATCAAAAATGAAAAATCGGTAATTATTAATGCTAGGCTCACTCCTTAACAAAAAGAGATACTGCTGAAAATGGTGAACAAATGGTCAAAAGCCTTCACTTGGTCATATCCCAAATTAACTGGAATAGACCCTAGGATATGCCAACATAGGATTTACATCGACCCCTCCATGAAGCCATGATGACAACTGCAGAGGCGATTGAAGCCAAAGATGAACCAAGTGGTTAAAGAAGAAATTGATTAACTTCTAAAAGCTAGGTTCATCTATCACATTGCTAATAGTGAATGGGTTAGTCCATTAGTTCTTGTGCCCAAAAAGAAAGGTAAATGGAGGGTGTGTATAGACTTTAGGCTACTAAACATGGCAATATTCAAAGACCACTTTCCATTTCCATTCGTCGACCAAGTCTTAGACACCATTGCAGGGCTATCGCTACTATAGTTTTCTAGATGGGTACAATGGATACAACCAAATTCAAATAGCACTAGAAGACCAAGACAAGACCACATTCACAAGTCCTTGGAGGACATTTACATACAAAGAGATGTCTTTTGGCTTATGCAATGCTCCTGTAATGTTTCAACGTTCGGTTCTAAGTATCTTTGAACAGCAAATAGGGAATGGTGTAGAAGTCTTCATGGATGATTTCTCTACCTATGGAGAAAACTTTGATCAAGAATTAGACTAATTAGATCAAGTACTAAACTGATGTGTTGAAACCAATTTAAGGTTTAACTGGCAAAAAATCCATTTAGTGGTTCAAGAAGGCATAGTATTAGGGCATAAGATTTCACAAACAGGGATAGAGGTAGACCCTGAAAAGATCAAAGTCATCCAAGGAATCACACATTAAGCTAAAACTGTAAAAGACATATGATCATTCCTTGGACACACTGGCTATTATAGAAGATTCATACAGAACTTTTCAAAGGTTACAAAACCATTGGTTGAATTAATCAAAAAAGGAAATACCTTTTGAATGGACCAGAGAATGTGAGTTATCTTTTCAAACCTTGAAGTAGAAGCTTGTAGAAACACCCATTCTACAAGCTCTTGACTAGTCTAGAACATTCCACATAATGACTGATGCATCCAATTTTTCCTTAGAAGTCATACTCTCATAGTTAGATGACTAGAAATGACCCTATTACATCCATTATGCAAGTCGAAGTATTGCTGGTGCACAGCTTAACTACACCACAACAGAAAGGAGTTAATGGCTATGGTTTTTACACTAGATAAGTTTAGGTACTATGTATTGGACTATAGGGTATTTGTACACACAGACCATAGTGCAATTTTGTTTCTACTAAATAAATTAATGGTGAGCTCTCACATCATACGATGGAACGTAATCTTACAAGAGTTTGATCTTATGATGATAGATTATAAAGGCACCATGAACATTGTTGCTAATCATTTATCTCAGTTAAGATGGAACAACAAAGAGGATGAATATCCACTTTCTAATTACTTTCCTAATGAATTCCTCTTTGCAGGTATAGTAAATAATCAATTAACCATGGAAATAAATTGGTATAGTAGCATTCTTATCTATCTCCTTACAGAAGAAACACCACAAGAGTTAGCCACTAAAAAGAAACAATAGTTTCTACACTTAGCCAAATATTTTATGGAAATTAACTGGCACCTTTATAAGGTATGTCCCAATGGCTTGGTTCGATGGTTTGTTCTCGATGTAGATTAATTACGAGTTCTTCAAGACACTCATGAGGGCCATTATGGGGGTCATTATGCTAGGAGATGAACAACCATTAAAATCCTGCTTGTAGGATATTATTGGCCTGCATTGTTCTGGGATGCTCATCATTTCATCCAATCTTGTAAATGCTACCAATGTGATGGGGGAATAACTGCTAGAATGGAGGATCCAAAATAATGGATTCAACCTTTAGAACCCTTTGACATATGGGGAATTAATTTTATGGGGCCTATTACACCAATGTCCAATGGAAAAGTTTACATTGTTGTTGTTATTTACTATTTCACAAAGTGGGTAGAAGAAGTTGCTATTATGGACTACACATCATCTACCGCTGCATGATTTGTTCAACAAAAAATCATAAATAGGTTTGGTATGCCTTGTGAACTTATTTCAGATAATGGTACACATTTTACAAGTGTGACTTTTCAAAAGTTGATGCAATGCTTAGGAGTTGAACACAAGCTGACTACACCATATCACCCTCAAGCGAATGGTTAAGCTGAGGTGTCTAATAGGGAGTTTACGAAAATATTAACATGAATCGTTAGCAAGTATAGGCGAGATTGGAGCACCAAATTGAATGATGCTCTTTGAGCATACCACTCCATGTGGAAACTACCTATATGCTACTCTTCCTATGAGTTGGTGTATGGTAAACTTCTAACACTTCCTATTTAAGCAAAGTTTCGTACACTATCCACGACATGTGACCTCAACCTTGACCTCAATCTAGCATAAAAATAATGGTTAATGAACCTTAACCTGCTAGATGAGAACCAATTAGTCTCCCTGTCATCTGATGAATTGCACAAAGCCTTTAATAAACAACGTCATGACCTAAAAATTTTAAAAAGTTAAATGCCAACTAGGAGATAAGGTTCTTTATTGGAACCCCACACATGTGCCACAACACACTAAATTTTAAACTCTATGGGAAGGACTTTATATTATTCATGCAACTTTTCCTTCAGGGGCCATGATGATTTACAAATCTGAGAGCCTAGATAAGAAATTGTTGGTCAACATCCAACAAACCAAACCTTTTCATGAGCCTAGAATAGCTAGTACCAATATTACCTCTATTGGTGAAAAACCCTACTCGTTATTTTGGATCTCTCCCTTCCAACTTAGTCATGGGAAAGATGGCCACCAATGCTAACCATTCTAATCCCTCAGCTCTTTTTGAATTTTTTTTACACATTTTTGTTTTACACATCTTTTGAATTTTATTTATTTTTATTTTACACCATAGTTCACATTTTTACTATTTCTTTGTTTGATTTACTTTCATTTGTCATATAATAAGTGCTCATGATGGTGGGTTGAACTATAATAATGTTGATTGCTAATGTTTGATTTTTACCTTTGACTTTTGATGTTGACAATAAGATATGGTTCTTTTGATAAAACACACAATAAGTCCATGTCATCCATTCATCCATTCAACTCTATGGTTTCCCTTAGCTTGGAAATGTATTGTCTCTTTTTCTAAGTAAACTTATTAATGAATTGGTGACTTAGTATTCTTCAAACCAAGGAATGACTCAATGGTTGAAAAGGGTGTGACTTCAAGGGGATTCAACGCACTCATGCTGGCTATTCTCTTGGGTACTTGGATGCTTTTCATGGGTTTTTTCGCCATTTCGCCAATGACCAATTATTAGAAAGTCGAATGAATCAAATAATTCTTTACATGGTCTAGTTCTCACAAAAAAAATGGTGAGAATTCAAAGCACACCCCTTAGAAATAATAATGAAATATGGACTACAAGAATTGGTTATGGCACTAGAAATACATGTTGCCCATGCTTGAAGGTTCCCTCTAAATAAGGTTCTTTCTCACTTCTTGCTGCTCTATCTTTCTCTCCTCTATGAATGCATTCTTGTTGCTTCAAGAGGATAGGTTGGTCAAATGTGTTGATGCGAGGTCACTAAATGTGGTTTGTTTGAATTCGGATTTGGAATGAATTCTATTCAATCATCATTACCATATAATACACAAGGGACTTTACACAACCTTGCTCTTGGGATTCCATTCCATTTTCTCCTCTCCTTCCATATTTCTTCCCATATTCCACCTCATTGCTAGATTTATGATCAGTCTATTTTTTGGTTGAGGCATTGTTTGTCTTTGGTAACTTCTTGTGGGTAAAGTTCTTAACCATTATTCCATACATCATTCCTAGAGCCTATGGACTCTTTGGTTTGCGGGTCTGTCAAGGCATAAAAGGCATGAGCCTGCTTTGGGGAGGACCCATTGACATTCCTTTATGATACAATTTTTAAGTTCTTTCCTTAAACATTCTTTGCAATCAACCATTTCATGTTTCATCCCCATCCATGACATCCATTTTATTGGCTTCATCGTTGTTATTTCTCTTATCTTTCTTATTCCTTCAGTATTTCCACCCTATTGCTATCAGAGGTTCACTCTTATTCATGGAGGCCCTATCACAAATTTTTCCATTCTATTACCTATCTCACCCCTACACCTTGGGTAGTTATTAGTTAAAAACCTCTAACCTAGTATCTGCCATATCTAAAACCTAGCCAAGGTACTTCATATTAGGGCAAGGTATCAACTACATTGTATCTTATCTATCCTTGCTAATTCATGATTGTGTTGTGTGTACAGATGGCGACCATATGAATAGTGGACTGGATATGAGGGAGCACTTGGGATGAACTGTAACGGGAGAAATTATGTAAGGAACACGCTTCATCACATGGCTATGGATAAACAACGGAGTGCACATTTCTGACATCGACAGCAATTCACCTCATTCTCTTTTCTCTCTCTATTTCTCTTCAAGCTATCGGATGAGGGTCTAGATATCATCTATGTACAGTGTTCACCATAATGATTATGAACATCAATGCTATAATATGTTTGTCGATCCATTCACCAGGCACTTTGAGTCTATCACCCATGTCACTGTCAATTTTTATTCAGTCAATAATCCCATACCTTTCCAATATTTTATAAGAAACTCAAGGACACATTTTCATTCAATCATGGGGGCATGATGAACTGTGATATTAGGACTGTGATATCACATCCGCGATATCGGGTGCACAATATCGAAGCTCACCAAGTGATATCGGGCATCCAATGTCAGGACTCGCTTCATCGCCTATAAATAAGAGGCAGGTGCACTTGGTTGGCATAGTTATTATATAATTCTTAATTAAAGATATAGGCCTATACCCCATATTTATAATGCCCTATAACTTGTAAAATTATTCAAATTATCCAAGTCTAAATATCTTGATTTCTACACTTGTTCTTCATTGTATATAAGACCTTCTAACTATTTACAACTTGTTGTGCTATATAATACTTTGAATTATAATTTTGAGAGAATTATATTTTCAAATATTTATATCTCTTTGCAATCTCAAAATTTTTATTATTTAACTGAAAAGTGTAATCTCCTTTATTAGTTATACAAAGTAGCACTTTTGTTTGATCAGCATTCACCTTCATTTTTGTACATTCATAAAATTTTTCTAAGTGATGTAACATTGATATTAACCTTATTTTTGAATTTGTAATTAATACTACACCATTTACAAAAATTAAAATTCTTAATCCACTTTAATGACATGATTTATAGGTACCAATTTAAAATATTCATCTAGTTCACTAATAAAAAAATATTCAATAACGGTGGTATTAGCTATGACCATAATTTAAGTCACTTTACATGGATAANTGGTGGTATTAGCTATGACCATAATTTAAGTCACTTTACATGGATAAGCAATATTAGGTGCATCTATTGGTTAAGCATAGGCCAATTTTTAATATGAACTTGAGGCTTAGTGGTACTACCTTTCTTTATAGATGTACAGTGGGATGCAGATTTTTTGTGCTCCAAGGTTGCTCTTGTTTTTGTCTTACGTGCACAACCTATATTCTCATTAGTGAAGCTATTGTGAGTTGTATGTACTAGTTTGGCATTGTAGAGGTTCATAATTTTTCAAGAAGGATGCTATTCCTATTATTAATGTTGGACCTAGAGTTACTATTTTATTTCATTTTCACTTTACTTTCACTTGCTTTATAGGTTTTACCCTTGTGGTATGGAAAACTATGTTTGTTTTCTCTCATTCCTAGTGTAGGAAATTTGAAGAGATAGAGAATTATTATTTTTATCTTCATTGTTGGCAAGGAACTTCAAATGGATAGAATATTTTTTGCTATACATCATCCTTCAATATTAGTTTTAATCTTTGAATTAATAATATCATTATCAGATAAGGAAAAATTTACCTTGTAAGCTATCTATCTTACTTAATACTTTTGCTAGTAGTAGTAAAATTATAAATAAAAGCTTTTGATTTCTCTCAATTCTTCATTGTTATTTGATCATTCTTATCATTGACATTAACTTGATTTTTCATATTTTTAACTTCATATTATTTCTTTCTATCTTTAACTTTAATATATTTTTTCTTCAAATTTTTTTTCTTAAGCAAAAAAGGATAAGCATTAAATAAATATTCTTTAAAATGGAAAAATTTACAAGAATTAGGAAGTATATAATGTATAGTTAGCTAAATATAATTCTTTCCTCCTATTTGTAATACCAATTCCTTTTTATGATTGAGAAAGTTGATTTTAACAAAAAAATATCACATATACTAAAAGTTGTAGAAATAAACTCCATATGTTTAATGGGACTAAGAAGAATTACAATTTTCTACTTGGAAAACTATATAACTCAACAAAACATATAACTTTAGCATATTCTTCAAGTTGGACATTAAAAGTTAGAGCCCATTTACAAATGATTAATCATGTATGCTTATGTATAAAAGAATAAATATCTAGGGTATGTTGCAACTCCAAAGCATTTCTTAAGTGAACAAGTAGGGAAAACGAACTTGAATGTCATGTTTTTTTCATCACATCATTTAACTATAGAAAAAAAATTTGATTACAAGGTAGGTAACCCAAAATTTGAATGAACACATATTGTGATGAAAGATTAGTAACCCATGATCCATATACATCATCAAGAAGAAGAAAAGTAGGTGTCTTAGTTACATCAACATCATTGAAAGAAGGTGGTGAAGTGTAGTAAACTAGTTGTATGGATGAGCATACATTGATGCAACAACCTTGATATATTCCCGTTGACACATGGTCACATGCATTAACGCAAATGCATCGATGATGATGTAGTCAAGCATAAATAAACGTGAGTACCAACTATATTTATGAGACATTAAGTCAATAGTGTAGCAAACTTCTGTTATTTTCTTATTTCTAGAGTTAGAATAATTTCCTCTAAGTGCTTGTAGTGCAAATTAAGAGATTGTACAGATCTTTGTTCAAGCATCATGTACTTGAACACCTTGATGTGAATGAAAATAAAGATAAGATTTCTAACATTCATTGCAACACTTACATAGTTCAATCTTTCTTATTTGTAGTTTATCTTCTAAGCACTTTACATTTCTTACCTAAAGAAATTAATGCATTTAAACATGAAAACATAAGTATGACCACCTTGAGCATAATGTGCAATGCTTGGTAATCCCAACAGTTATCATTTGGTATGCCTAGTAATCACCACTTTTGTAACCTAGTAGCATTAGTACTAGTTAAAGATATGTACAGAAAATGGGACTAGTTGCTTATGTTAGGATAGTTAGCCTTTGGAATAGTTAGGTAGTTAAAATAGTTAATCATCAATTATTCATCTTTCCACATAGGACTTAAGATAAAAATATATATTAATATAAGTAAAAACAAATAGCATATGTCTTAACTCATACTTAGTCATATGTAAAGCACACACAAGTATGAGTTAGGAAGACAACGATCATATGACCCTTTGGTTCACAATTTTTGACAATAGGAAAATTTAAGAACTAAGTCTAAGGAATGCGATCGGATCACTAGCGCATGCTTGTGATTCATATGGTTAAGCATAGGATATACTTATTTCTCATCATTGACACCAATGTCAAGGATTTAGTTTAGCTAAGTGCACTAAGTAGGAAAAGTCTATGACATTATACAAAGACATTTTAAGGACCAATCAATGATAACTCACTAAGAAAATAAGAAAAAGAACATTATTTTTAGCAAAAGCTAACATGGATTCTTCTCACAAGGGTGAATCTCCATCATATACAACTAGATATTAGTGATAAGAGGTCAAAAAAATGTTCCAATAACTTTGTGTTGTCTGNATGAATCTCCATCATATACAACTAGATATTAGTGATAAGAGGTCAAAAAAATGTTCCAATAACTTTGTGTTGTCTGCACTCATCTAAATCCTTATAATTTGGATTTTACTTTCATCCTCATCAAGATGAGAAACTACATTGGAGGGATATGGAAGGTAACATTGTGTTGCCTCTCGATCAATCAGTTTCTACCATGCTGATGAGAAATCTCATCAAACTAGGCACCACTGCACTCAATGTAGAGTATGAGGTCCAGAACCATACTTATTGAGATTATCATCCTATTGATGCCTAGAGCAAGAAAGATTGGTAGATGGAGGCATGATACAAGGCCTCTAACCANCAAGAAAGATTGGTAGATGGAGGCATGATACAAGGCCTCTAACCAATCCCAATATATAGACTCTCCTTCTTTTTATGATGAGAAGACCCTTAACCAAAGGTTGGAGTCAATTGTGCGTAACCTATGTGAGGTAAAGACTAGTTCTCAAGATTAGGGAGCCTCAAAAGATAATAATCATAGCCACTCATTCAAACACAAGAATAATGACAAGCACAATGATAAATAAAGAAGAGCTGATCAAGATATGGACCAAAGGAGAAAAACTAGCAAATATTGTTCTGTTGGTTCTCCTTCTTTTTCACCTTCATCATCCTTTTCATCTTCATCCTGAAGCTCTAATAAGAAGAAGAGAAGTTAAGATAGAAGAAGGGATAAATGAAATTGAGATGGAAATGAATGATGAGATAGGGATGAATGTAGAATCCACTAAGATGATCAAGAAAAAAGGGAAGGATAATAACAAGAGGAGGAACATCATCAAGATAGGAGGCATAGCATAACTCATCATAGTCATCATGGCGATGACAAAGACTACCAAGATCATTATGACTATAATGAGCCTTTGCTAGCTACTTGAAACATGTTAAATATTTTAGAGGTAGTGTAGATACCTATAAGGTTCTTGAAAGATAGTCAAATTAAGAGGTTGGATATGAACAATATTCCTAGGTTTGAATGGGGATACAATTTAGATCCACATAATCATCTTCAAGCCTTTCATGATGC
>MNCI01008440.1:56849-90667 GCA_015680685.1 Gnetum montanum
AAGGAATGAAGAGACCAAGGGAATTGTGGTCAAGAAAGAAGGAAGAGAAAAGATGCAGCATAGGGATATTACAAGCATAAGGGTATAGTTGCAGTAATTAAGGAGGTTACAGATTTCAAAATAGATGATGAAGGATGTGAAATATGCTAGTACAAACATCTTAAGGGATGTTGCCTAGTGTTAACACATTTGTAGAAATTTGGAGTGTACATATTAAATCCTAAATTAGCAAAGAAACAAGCACTTAGGAAGTTACCTTATCCACAAGGCAACTATAGGTAGAAGTTCCACCATCAAATGTATTATCCAAGTGGAGCATCACTGCAACCTTAAGAGTAATATCAGTTGTGGCAACACCCATAGCTATGGAGGATGCCACCATCATGGTAACAATATTCCTATAGGTAACTTGATCCTTATGAATATCATGTTTAGTAGCATATATTCCTACATGACTCTTCTAGCCATGCCTCCTTCCCTTATCACAATTATCCTCCACAATACTTGAGAGAACCTTCTTCAAAAGGTAAGTCTCCTTTTTCATTTCATCCTACCTAGCACCAATCAACCCTTGCATCATAACCAACTATACCTTTGCTACTTGCTCCATCCACGTAGGGTGAAATCCCCACATAGCCACAACAATGAAATATTGCAGGACTGGTAAATCTATAGCCAAATATCCATTAGGGTGGTCCTAAATCAAAGCCTTGTAAGAGGTCATTCTTCAAAACTAGTACCCCCTTAAAGCTCTTGTAAACACTCATGGCTACTATCCTTGTTATCTTTACCTCTAAAACTACTACTAAGCCACCTTCAAATTAAACATCTTCCTAGATTTACACTTTCATATTGACCCATACTATTGTAGATTGGATAAAGGCTAGCCATCTTTCTAGGAAATGATCTGATCCTGGAAGTTCCCTCATTTACTTAGAAATTGTAAAAAATAAATCATCCAAGGCTCTCTCTTAGATTTAGGTTTTGGAGTCAACTTTATTTTCAAAGAAATGTACAGGGATTAGAACCTACCTTCTTTGAAAAAGAGCAACATCATATTGGACTTGGTAGATTAGTCCATCACTATTCCTCTGGGGCTAGTGGAGTACATTATGACCATCATTTATAGGTGGTCTTATCTTGTTGATTTTCTTTATGATTCATGTGAAAAATTATAAGGGAAATTTCTTATCATTATGGAAAGGGCATGGATAAGTATGATCAATATGCTAGAATGGCGATCTAAGACCTTTCCTTAAAAATTTTTAATTAAAATGAATTTAGTAAAGTTGAGAAAAAAATATTCCCATGCATCACATACAGTAATGCAGGGTGTCATTACATGCAAAAACTATGGACAATCAAAGATACATAAATTCAAGCATGCAATTAGTATGTTGAAACAATAGTGATTCAAAGGTGCCTATATGTAGTAGCCAGAAAATGAGAATATACCTAGTGGCTAGTAATAGAAGCTCAAGCCAAATCCACTATGTGCGTGGAACAATCTGAGAGCCTTACTAGCATAGATATTGAAAGTAGGAATAAAATGGAGGAACTCCATTGTCAACTTTCCAAAGCACAAAGCAAAATAGATTAGGGAGAGTTGAAGATCCCTGATAACTTCAAGCAAGATCCCCTCAAACTAAAGGCTTTACTAGTAATCATGGAATATGCCTTTTTAAAAAATGGCAAGCTAGTAATCATCAATGTCACACTTGCTCTAGAATAAAAATAGAAAATGTTGAACGTGATAAAAAATGGCCAATAGTCTTTACTTGGTATATCATGAGCTTATAGGAATAGATCCATGGATATGTTAGCATCATATCTATACAAACCACTTCATCAAGTCAAAGAGGTAGCAACAATAATGATTGAACCCCAAACTTAAGCAAGTTATCAAAGAGAACACAAAACAACTCCTTAAAGTAGGGTTCATCTATCCAATTTTAGATAGTGAATGGGTTAGGCTACTCATTATTGTTTCAAAAAAAGGAGGAAAATTGAGAGTTTGCATAGACTTTTAGCTACTAAACATGGAAACCTAGAAGAATCACTTGAACATGGAAACCTACAAGGATTACTTTCTATTACCATTTGTTGACCAAGTGTTGGATACCCTAACAAGGCATTACTACTACAGTGTCTGGATGGTTATAGTGGTTATAAGTAAATCTAGATAGCACTAGAGGACCAAGCTAAAATTACCTTCACAAGTCCATGGTGGACTTTTGCATATAGAAAAATTTCATTTTACCTATATAATGCCCATGTTACATTCCAATGGTTGTTCCTTAGCATCTTCCAACAAAAAATTGGTAGTGGGTTAGAAGTCTTCATGGATGACTTCTCTACCTATGGAGCTACATTTGAGCAAGCCATGGACCAGCTTGAGTAGGTGCTTCAATGTTGCATGGAAACTAACTTGAAGCTTAATTAGAAAAAAAGTCATTTAATGGTCTAAAAGGACATTGTACTAGGGCATAAAATTTCAAGAAAAGGGATTGAGGTGGACCTAGAAAAACTACAGGTCATCCAAGGAATCACTAAGAAATCAAAAATATTGAAATATGTAAGGTCATTTCTTGGCCATACTAAGTATTAGAGATGCTTCATCGAGAACTTCTCAAAAATCGCTAAACCATTGGTGAAGTTAACAAAGAAGAATGCACCTTTTACTTGGACTAGGAAATGTAAGAATGCATTCCAATAGTTAAAACAAAAGCTTGTAGAAACTCCAATTCTATGTGCACTTGACTAGTATAGGCCATTTCACATTATGACTAATGCATCTAGTTATGCCTTGGGAGTTGTGCTTACACAATTGGATGATCAAAAATATCCTTACTAAATCCATTGTGCAAGCTAAAGAATTTTGGGAGCATAATTGAAGTACACCACTATAGAAGAGCTAATGGTATTGGTGTATGCCTTAGAGAAATTTAGGTACTCTATGCTTGGATATTAAGTTTTTGTGCACATATATCACAATGCTATCCCAGTCCTCATGAACAAACCAATGGTGAGTTGTCATATCATACAATGGTTAGTGATCCTTCAAGAGTTTGATCTTACTATGGTGGACAAAAATGGAACCAAGAATGTGCTCATTGACCACTTTTCTTTGTTATGATTAGAAAACAAAGAGGATGAAAGATATTTTCTAACCAATTCCTAGATGAAATTCTCTTTTCTAGAGCTACTAAAAGTTAAAATCCAAAATATTTCAATTGGTATGATGAAATCCTCTCCTATCTACTAAGTCAAGAACTATCATAAGAATAGAATACAAGGAAGAAACAACAGTTTCTTCTCTAGGAAAAAACACTATATGGAGTTTAAGGGCAATTATTACAAGATTTTCATCAATGGTTTGGTATGATGGTGCATGCCTAACAGTTATCAACTTTGAATTCGCCAAGATGCTCCTAAGGATTCTTGTAGCGGCAATTATGCTGGTAGGAGGATGTCCATTAAAATCTTCATGGTAGGATATTACTAGCCAACGATCTTCATAGATGCTTATCAATTATCTCATTTGTGTGAATGTTTCCAACAAGAAGGAGGGTTGACTATATGGATGGAAGGATCATAACAGTGAATTCAATCACTTAAGCCTTTTAATCTCTAGGGAATTGATTTCATGGGCTTCATCAACCCCATGTCTAATGGAAAGGTGTACATCATTGTAGCAGTTAACTATTGGACAAAATGGGCTAAAGATTATAGGGTTGATGTGCCTTAGTAAAAGGAAAGCTTATCACAAAGGATATAAACTAGCTCCAATAGTTCTCTCAAAGCTAAAACCATTTAGGACCATATTTTGATTCTATTGAGCTACAATAAAAGAGAGAGTTGTGCCAGATCATCAAAGGAAATGGAGATTTATAATATTTAAAGGAGAAAAGAGATAAGTATTATAATCTACAGCCTAAGCTATTTATTTGGAGCTATAAAAAAATAAAGGTAATTGGTCACAAGATAGAAAGATCATTTACAATTAAAGCTAATTGCATCCAAAAGCATCATGAAAAAAGGCTTTGGAATATAGAAAAGGTTAGATGTAGAGGGCCATTATATGAAAGAATTAAAATTTTATTTATTGTGACAGTTAGCTAAGCCCATTAACGAAATTACAAGGGTAGTTTGTAAAATCCAATAGAATCATTATATTTAATACTATAAGAGCATATTATTTCTATAGGAAGTAAAGGGATCTTTAGTACTAAGAAATGATGGATTTCTTCCTTTTATATTAACCTTTAATTCTTGTCTTAGATCAATTCCAAAAGAAGTAATAGAGGTAAAGCTATAACAAATATAGCATTAGATTCTTCTCCAATCCTTCCTAATGGATCTCCAAAGATTATAGCTTCTTCCCTCTAATGCTTCTCCAAAAAATTGATAATGGATTTAGAAACAACTCTAAAATGACTATGGAAAGTTCTAGCTATAAAATGAAGTTGATGAAAAATTTATGAATGCATATGAAGAAGAAAATGTTGATGGTATTTTAGCATTTGGATAAGTCAATGAGATTAAAAAAGAGTATGTAGTCTCAATTAATAAGGTAGAAATAGAGTAAGAAGCTACACATGATGATGGTATAAGGAGAAGAATGCAAAGATTAAAACCCATGATAAATATCCTTAGGACATCTCTTAGAAAAAGGATGAGTAGATCTACAATAATTGAACATGGCTTATTAGTATGTTGTCTTTCCTTCTTCATTCTTGTAACAATTAAAGAAGCTTTTGGGAATGAAGACTAGAGAAAGGACATGGATGAAGAGATGAAAAAAATTAAAAAGAATAATACTTGAGAGCTTATTCCATTATCAAAATGAGCTAATGTTATTGGAACCAAGTGGATTTTGCAAATGATCTGAATGAACATGATGAAGTGCTTCAAAACAAAGGATGCTTAGTAGCTAAAGGCTTCCTTAAATTAAGGGACTAGACTATCAGATTACTTTTGCTTTTTCTATAAGACTAGAATTAATTAGAATGCTTTTAGATTTTTCAACTTGATGAATTGTGTTTTACATGAGCCTTGATATCAGGTACATGATATCAGGTATGCGATATCATGACCCAAGATGTGATATCGAGCATGCGATATTGCGGGGTACTCCTGGGCCTATAAATATAGCCCTTGGTCACACAATTCAATAGTAGTTTTGGGAGTCAAGTAGCAAAATTCTTGTAGTTTGTTCATTAGAGAGTTAGAATATTTTCTAAGTGCCTGTTGTAGGAGGTCTAAGTGTAATTGAATCTTTATACAAGCATTGATGTACGTGAACATACCATTGTGTTAGTAATAAAGATGAGCTCTTTGATTCATCCTTGTTAGCACTTGAGACTTTCTTTCTTTATGCATTTATACATTGTGATTTCATGCAGTTCACATTTAACTTTATTCCTTCAGCAATTAATTTTGATTAATTAAGCAACTAATTAAAATACACAAGCACAACCCCTTCAAACATAAGTTTGAAAGTTGGTAGCTCAAAAATAGTTAGCATTTGCCAACCCAACAGTTTTTACATGAAGTTCACAATGTGTCTCAGAAGTGGAAATGATTACTTATGTTAGGCTACTGATGAAGCATTCAGTTGTTGTGTTGACTAGGCCACATCGACGAAGCCTCGTTAACATGGACATGTCGACCTGACCCCGTCAATGCATCTTTTCAAGCGTTGATGTGGCCTCATTAATGCAGAGTCCATTTCCTTCTATAAATATGCATGCATCCAACACATTTATGCCATATCTTATTGAAATTCTAGTGAAGCTCTTGCAGGTTTCCTCCGTGAAAGTTAGCATATTTCCCAAGTACCCACAGTAGGAGTCTAAAGAGTGTACGACTCTTTATTCGAGCGCTAATGTACCTGAGCCATTAGCGTGATCAGCAATAAAGATGAGCTTTTTTAACATTCCTTGCAGCATTTGGATTAAACTACTTAAGCATTAAAATGTTTTAATATTTTAATAATTTTAGAAGCTTTTATTATGATTATCACTTTACAGTTACAGTGCTTTTTATAGTTTATGAGAACCATAAGCATGACCATCTCAAACATATATCTGACACATGGCAACCTAGTGACGCCTAACGTATGGCAACCCAATAGTGGTTTGGACATGCTCAAGATGTGCATAAAGGATGGGATCAGTTGTTTATGCTAGGGATAGTTAAGCGGTAGAGTAGAGAAATTGTAAAATTAGGTAGTCTTTCATTCCCTACACTAGAAGTATTAGACATTAAAGATAAGAAGAAAATACATAAAAATCATATGCCTCAGTCTCACTTAACCATCATGCAATAATGTTACAAGTGAGGTTTAGAGGACAATGACCATTCTAAATTGAAGTTTTACTAGCTAGAATTCCATGTACATAAGTGCTTGCAGTCTTCGAAACTCAACTAGGTCATGTATGAATGATCATGATTCATATGGTTGGGCATAGGGGTACCTCACCACTCATGATTGGCATTGTTGCTGAGGACCATTAATCTTCTGTGCATGGTCTAGCCTTAGCATGATCATCACTCACTTCATTGGAATAGATCCAGAACATTGAATTATACTCACACTAAATGACTTAGGTAACAATATAGCACACTTAGTTATTTATTGTTTACCACTGATATGTCTTCTTCTCACAAGCAAGACGAATCCAACCCATAAGTGCCCTAGGAATGTCAAGTAATATATACTCATCTAGATGAGTATATACCCAACTTCACCTTCATCTTGCATCAAGATGAGCAGATGCGATGGCAAGACATGGAGGGCAATGTCATATTGCCCCTCGATTGATCGATTCCTGGAATGCTACTCCAAACTCTCACTAGATTGGGCATCCAAGACTGAGTGGAGGAGTATAGGATGGAGGATCATGATTATCGGGACTATCATCCAAATGAGGCACAGTGTAGGTGGGACCTACAGCAGGACAAACACCATGAATGAGAAAAGGGAGAATGGTCTAGTAAACCTTTGTCCTTGTAGACCCACCATGATGATGAGGAACCTATTCCTCACAGTTCATGTTCTTCTGCATCTCCACCCCCACGTTAGAACATCTGATCCATCATAAATAATAGAGGTTGAAGTGATCGGGAGTTCCAAGATGCTGAGGGATATCCTAGAGGAGATCATGATAAAGGTGAAGATGGACGTGATGGTCGAGGTTGTCATCATTCCCCTCTTTCCACCTTAGCTTCATTAGGTTCTGAATCTGATCACAACCATCATAGGAGGGACCATGATAATGATGATCGAGGGAGCCGATGGGGATGATGTGACCAAGAATGTGAGTAGTCATGAGAGGATCACTATCACAAAAGAAGAGGTAGTAGGTACCATCATGAATTCCATGGCTATCATCAGGACCATGATCTTGATGAACCACTACTTGCCACTTGAAGCATGATCAACATAGTAGAGGCAGTTCACATACCTACTAGGCATTTGTGAGATAGTCAAATCAAGCACCTTCAAATGAACAACATTCCCAGGTTTGAAGGGGGATATAATTGTGATCCACAAACTCACTTGCAAGCCTTTCATGATGCTTGCACCTTGTAGAATATTAAAAATGAATGGTAGAAACTCAATCTATTCCCTCGAATACTCACCAAGGAAGCAGAAAGCTAGTACTACTCTTTGGAACCATAATTAATCAAGCAATGGAGTACGATGTTGGAGCTCTTCAATGACAAATACCAAACCTACTCCAGAGTATCTAATTTGAGACAACAGATTCATGGGTGGAAACAAGGTAGCCACGAGCCCTTGGATGCAACCATGAGCAAATATTACTCCTTGTTGCACCGATGCCCTAGTCATGATTACTCTTAGCGAGAACAACTCCACCATGTTATAGATGGGCTCCACTTCAAAACAAGAAGGACCCTTGGTGTTTATGCTCAAGGGAAGCTATCCAAGTTAAGGGTTCATCAGCTTTAATGATTAATTGAGTAGGTAGCCAAGGAAGAGGAAGAACTATGGAAATGTGAAAGTGCAGAGGAATACAATCAAGACCCTTCCATCCAGAAGAGGGAGGTCCGATTCTGTGAAGACGAGGAGGTGTCATCTTTGGATGCAGTAGTGAATAGGAAGACTTTACCCATACAAAGGTTCACTTCTAAAATTTCAGCCAATGTGGATAAGATGTGGGATTCTTTGGATGAAAAATTCCAAAGTATTCTAAAAATCATAGCAGAATCCAAAGAACAAATTAATGATTAGGATCAACAAAGAAGGAAAGAGGCTGAATGTGCCTACCACAAGGGTAAGGGCAAGGTTGCTGCGGTAGAACTAGTTGTAGACAAAGACAGTCAGGAGGATGATGGATGTAACATATGCCAATATGAACATCCTAAGGGATGTTTCCTTGTAGTCTCAAATTTGCAAGAGTCTGGGATGTACACTCTAAACCCTTACTTAGCAAAAAGGTAAACACCCTAGAGATTGTCCTATCCCCAAGGCAATTCCAAGTAGTTCCACTAGCAATTGGGATATTATCCAAGTGGAGCTCCACCACAACTATATGAGCACTACCAGTAGTGGTAGCACCCATAATCATGGGAGATGCCACCCCCAAGGCAGCAGTACCCTTACCAGCAACCAGATCCTTATGGGTACTACATTTAGCAACCAATCTACCCATGGGACTCTTCTAGTCACACAACCTTTCAAAATCATTACTACTCTTCCAAATACTTTCGGGCTCCATCTCCATCACCCAAGGGGGAAAACCCACATCTGCACTATCCTCTATCATCTCCTTTGACCATACCTATCCATCAGCCCTTAACTCAACTACCTCATGCTCCACCCATGCAGGGAGAAATACCTTCACAGCCATAGTAGCGTAAAGCCATGAAGGTTGTCAATTTACAACCGACTTCTTAGCTAAGTGGATCAAAACCAGAGCCATGGAAACATTGTTTCTTCTAGCTTAATAACCTAAACACACCCTCACACTCATCTGTGGCCAGTGCCCTTGCATCTCCAACTACCTCTGATACTCAATCCTCTGAGCAACCTTTGAACCAAATGCCTTCCAATGTGAAAACCGTCATGCTAACACATGTTGTGATGGACTGGAGCAAGGTAGGTCATCTCCCTAGGAAATTGGCTGATCTAGGAAGCCCTCTCATATACCTTCAAGTGGTAGGCAACCAGCTAAGCAAAGCTCATCTAGATTTGGGGTTAGGTGTCAACCTGATTTCACATGATATGTACAAGACCTGGAACCTGCCTCCATTGAAGAAGAGCAACATTTGACTCAAGTTGGTAGACCAATCCATCACTATTCCCTTAGGATTGGTAGAAGATATTGTGAACACCATTTGTGGGTGGTCCTACCCTACTAATTTCCTAGTGATCCATGTCAATAACTGCAAGGGGGACTTCTCGATTATAATGGGAAGGGCATGGCTCAGTATGGTGGATGCATGTTTGGGACTTCAAGATCTCTCCCTTGAAATTTCCAAGGAAATTCCTTTTGGGAAGATCAAAAAGAAGTGTGTCCCATGCATTGCGTATAGTGATTCTGGGTGCAACTGCGTGCAACAACTCTTGTCCATTGAGTGGACATCCATTTGAGCATGTAGTTGGTGTGTCACCAAGTCACAAATCCAATTATGCTTGTACGCAGTAGCTATAAATCAAGAAGGCATCCAGTAGCTAACCGCTGACTCTAATAGCGGCACCCTATGCATGGAACCCTCTTAGGGCCTTGTATGTACCTATATGGGGAGCATAGATGAATTGGAATAGGTCCATCAACAACTTTCCACTACTAATGATGTTACCGATTAGGGAAAGCTGCAGATATCTAAAAGCTTTAAACAAGAGCACCTAGAACTAAGGCCCTTACCATTCAACCTGAAATATGCATTCTTACAAAATGGTAAGCTGGTAATAATCAATGCCACTCTTGCTCCTGAGAAAAAGGAGAAGTTGCTAAGGATGGTGAACAAGTGGTTGACTGCCTTCGCATGGTCATATCCGGAGTTAACAGGGATTGATCCTAGGGTATGCCAACATTGAATCTATATTGATCACTCCATGAAGCCACCACAATAGCCACAAAGACAATTAAATCAAAAACTAAAACATATCGTCAAGGATGAAATTGAGCAATTACTAAAGGTGGGATTCATCTACCCCATTGCGGATAGCGAGTGGGTAAGCCCACTCATTATTGTGCCAAAAAAGAATGGGAAATGGAGGGTCTGTATTGATTTTCGATTACTAAATATGGCAATCTTTAAGGATCATTTTCCCCTCTCATTTGTGGACCAAGTGTTGGATACCATTTCGGGGCATTATTACTACAGCTTCGTGGATGGTTACAGTGGCTATAACCAAATCCATATTGTTCTAGAGGACCAAGCCAAGACACTGTTTAAGAGTCCTTGGGGGACTTTCACATATAAGAAAATGCCCTTTGGCCTGTGTAACGTGCCTGCAACCTTCCAACACCTTGTCCTCAACATTTTCTAGCAGCAAATTGGAAATGGTATAGAAGTTTTCATGGATGATTTCTACACCTATGGGGCAACATTTGAGCAATCCTTCGACCGCCTTGAGGAGGTTTTGAAGCAATGTGTAGAAACTAACTTATAGCTCAACTGGCAGAAGATCCATATCATGGTCCAAGAAGGCATTGTTTTGGGACACCAAATCTCACAAGAAGGGATTGAGGTGGATCCTAAGAAAATTAGGGTTATCCAAGGAATTGCCAATCAACCAAGAACCGTGAGGCATGTTCGATCATTCCCTAGATATGCTGGTTACTATTAGTGCTCCATTGAGAATTTTTCAAAGATTGTTAAGCTGTTGGTGGAGCTAACCAAGAAAGACATCCTGTTTATCTAGACTAGGGAATGTGAATCTACATTCCAAATGCTAAAGTAAAAACTCATAGAGACTCCAATTCTATGAGCTCTTGATTGGTCTAGACCATTCCACATCATGACAGATGTGTCTAACTATGCATTGGGAGATGTGCTCACATAGTTGGATGACTAAAAGCATCCATATTACATCCACTGTGCAAGTCGAAGTATTGTGGATGCTCAGCTAAAATTACACCACCATTGAAAAGGAGTTTATGGCAGTGATGTTCACCTTAGAAAATTTCTTCTACTATGTGCTCAGATATATTTTTGCATACAAATCATAGTACCATCCAGTTCCTTATGAACAAAGCAACAGTGAGCCCCTATGTCATACAGTGGCTAGTGATCCTTCAAGAATTTAATCTTACTATGGTGGACAAAAATGGAACTGAGAATGTGGTTGCTGATCACTTGTCTCGATTATGATGGGACAACATGGTTGAGGAGGGCCCACTCTCTAACTAGTTTTCAAATGAACTCATCTTTACTGGAGCAATCATGAAGGAGGTCCCCACAAAATCAAATTGATTTCACAGCCTCCTTACCTATCTCCTTACACAAGAGCTACCCAAGGAGTTGGACTCTTGAAAGAAATAATGGTTTCTTCACAGAACCAAGCACGTCATGGAAATCAATGGATACCTCTACAAGGTGTGTGTAGATGGCTTGGTTTGATGGTGCATCCCTGATGTAGATCAACTATGCATCCTCTAGGATGCCCATTAGAGCCCTTGTTGGGACCATTATGCAGGACGGTGCATGGCCATTAAGATCTTGCTTATAGGATACCACTGGTCTACACTCTTCAAAGATGCTCAATGGTTTGTCCACTCCTGTGATCAATGTCAAAGAGATGGTGGGAAGATGATGAGAATGGAGGGACCTCAATAGTGGATTTGGCCACTCAAACCCTTCAACATTTGGGGCATCAACTTCATGGGCCCCATCATTCCCATGTCAAATGGGAATGTGTATATCATTGTTACGATGGACTACTGCACCAAGTGGAAAGAGGTGGCAGCTGTCACCAATTGTTCCTCAACCACAGTCACACAATTTTGTTCAATAGAAAATCGTGAGCAGGTTTGGGGTGCCTCATGCACTTATTTTAGATAATGGTACTCACTTCATAGGTGCTACTTTTTGTAAACTCATGCAGTATTTGGGAGTAGAACATAAACTAACAACACCCTATCACCCCCAAGCCAACAAGCAAGCCGAAGTCACAAACCTGGAGATTACAAAAATCCTAGCTATGACAATTATCAAATATAGGAGGGATTGGAGCACAAAACTTAACGACATCCTCTAGGGCTACCACTCAACCTGGAAACTTCCTATTGGATACTCCCCTTATGAGTTGGTGTACAAAAAACTACCAACATTCCCAATTCAGGTTGAACTCTAAACACTATCCACTGCAAATGATTTAGGTTTTGACTTATCCCTAGCACAATGAGAATGGATTATCAACTTAAATGTGCTAGATGAGAATCAATTAGTAGTCCTATCATCAAATGAGGTACATAAAGCATATAACAAACAACGTCATGACCTTAGGATTTGGAAGGTAACATTTCAATGTGGAGATAAGGTTCTCTATTGGAACCCCACACATGTGCCACAACAGACCAAGTTTCAAACATTGCGGGAGGGACCTTATATTGTTTCTGAGACCTTTCTATCTGGGGCCCTACACATACACAAACCTAAAGACCTAGCGAAAACACAGTTGGTCAACATGCAACAATTAAAACCCTTCCACGAACTACACCAACCCAGTGCCACTACCATTTTGTCGAATGATCAGCCAAATTCCATCTTTCGAATCTCCTCCTCCAAGCTTAGTCATGGGGGAGGTCGCTACCCATACTAAAATAGTTATCTTGGCCTCTCATGTCTTTTCTTTATTTTTTGTTTTACACATTTTTTTTACACCATCGTTCATACGTTTGACATTTCTTACCTACTCTTTCTCTCTTGTCGTTTTGTTCTATTTTATGTTAATTATTTCCTTTTATTTATTTTCACTAATAAAGTTGTCTTATTGCCATAGGATGTGATGGTGAGATGGTTGCACCCAACAGGGGCATGCTTATGATGGGTTGTTGACTATATCTAAGTTCTCACCTTAGCATTTTGGTTTCAGGAAGCTAAGTTATACTTTCACTTCATTTAACAGGAAATGAGTCCACATCATCCATCCATCCACACACTCTATGGTTTTCCCTATTGTGGAAACATGCAATCCCTCTTTCATTCAACACAACTTTAATTAATTTGTGGCTTGTATAGGTTCTTGACTTGAGAAGGATCCAACAGGTTGAACATGATGTGATTTCAAGGGAATGTAACATTCTTTGTACTTCTTTGATTCCTTGTATGTGAACATGTTCTCATGGACTTCTTACCATTCCATATCCCATCATACCAAAAGCTAAATAGCAAGCTATCCTCACATGGTGTGGTCCTCATCATTCAAACAGAAAAAACCAACAAACAGTGAGGATTTAAATAGCATCCCTTGGACAAAATCAATGTGCAAATGCTTGCTTCTTTGCATGCTATGGTTCCCAGTCAAAAAAAGAAAAAGAAAACCAACATGGGAATTCAAAGCACATCCCTTATACCATCTATAAAGGGCTACAAGCACTAGGGATGGGACTTGTCTTGTTCCCTCTCACTCAAGCCCTTTCTCACTTCCTATTTCTCACCTGTGTTGAAATGGTGGTTGTTTTATGATAGCACTCTCGTGTTTCAAGGGACAGATTAGTCTTAGAATGTTGATGTGAAGTCACTGAATGTGGTTGGTTTTGGTCTGGATTGAGGATGGATCCTACCAGTTGACTTAACCACAAACTTCATAAAGGATTTCATGTGATCATGATTTGGAATTCCATTTCACACGTTCCATTTCCTTCCTCAATTACTCTTTGTTATTCACCTTACTACCTATTTTATGTTTTGATCATTTGTCTTGGTTTGCTAGAACTCATAAATCCTTCGGTTGGCTCTTATGGGTGTGAGTATTAACTTCTGCTGTTGTTAATTAAATATGGGACCCACAAATTCCTATGTCTATGATGTGCAAGGGCACACAAGGTTGAAGCCTTCTTTGGGGAGTACTCACTTGCACATCCTTTGATCTCGGTTATTAATCTCCTACCTCGTTGATATAGTTGGTTGACTATTTTAATGCTGCCCATCGTGCGACTCTTCATCCACCAATTTCCCTATTATGACATTCTCCTGACTCTAACTCTTCTTTGTACACTAACATCCCTTGTTGTTCCATCATGTTCTCGAGTCTCTTAGCTTTCACATGACTCTATTCTTATGCCAAAACTCATAGATTTGGGTCTTTAACTCCTTAGTCAACGGTGGTCAACATAGCTGAATAGATGCGTTGATGTGCCCTTGTATATGCAGCCACCTATGTTGATGCAGCCCCATTTACATAGCCCCGTCGATGTAGTTCTTAGACCCCTATATATACTAGCATTGTTCCTTAGAATGTTGTCCATTTGCTCATAATGCTAGGGGAGATTTTCAAGTTTTTTGCATCCACTCTCCTTCCCAAGAACATTACCATCCTAATGCTTATTCACATCTACTCGTTCCTTCACTCTTTTGCTACTAGAGGTATGCTCTACATCATGGGGGCCTAGGGTTCATCAAAAACAAAAAAAATTAACACACCCTAGGGTTAATCAAAATTAATCAAAACTTAATGCGCCCTAGGGTTAATCAACATTAATCAAAACTTAACGCACCTTAGGGCTTATGAAACCACCACCTTAGATCAAACAACATGTACGTGTTACTATCATAGCCAAGCCATCATGAGAAGGTATCTTATTGCCATTTTTGGAAAACACACACATTTTAATTCGTGGTTATGTTGTGATTGTAGATGGCACTGAAACCAAGATGTCCAAGGAAGGAAGGACCATCACAACCTTAGGAGAAGCAACCTAGAACCAGATGGGGATGAGGCATGCAACCTCAAGAGCACGCAGAGGACTCATATGCAACTGTTCCTCTCTGTGAGGAACCTGACGTGGAATCTATTTGTCAAATTCATAAAGAAGAGGTTCCCATAGAACAGTCACCCGGGGAAAAGACTCCGACAAGAGTGCCAAGGCTTGAGGTCACCTTGACTAGGGCCTTCCTGGATGCTATCAAGCCAAAAGAGCTACAATGAATGGTCAAAAGTTGAACTTCAGATCATTCCTAGAAAGTGCACCAGAGAAGTCAAAAATCAGCTGTAGAATTCTCCCATGTGGCCAATCGTCATGTCCAGTGGTGAGTGGTACTTGGGAGAAACTTATCTCTTCTAGACAAAGTGACAACCGGGGTCGTGGGTAAGAATTAAAGATATTCATGTGTCTTACTCCATAGAGGAAATTGTGCAAGCCCTTGTGTTTCCTGAGACTAGGCCTGATGTGGCAGAAATTTTCAAACAAGCAAATCCCAAAGTGAAAGCGAAGTGGACTAGGTGATGTTATGGGATGGACTGCAAAGAGTTTGGTGCATTGACCACTGTAGAATGCATCTACTTCAAGATTGCATCTTACCACTTAAATCCAATGGTAAGACCTAGCAAAGTCACCACCTTCTTTGCTCACACATGTGCCACCTTAAGTGGAAAATTTCCCATCAACCTTCCATAGTTACTCTTCCTAGAAATTGAGAAACAGTTCATGGAAAATGAATGTGTAAGCCGAGCTCTACCCTTTTCTTGCCTAATCAGAAAACTATGCAAATGAGAAGGGATAGCCCGATATGCTAATGACACACTCTATCATGCTCCAATTGCCTCGTGGAATGAGATGATGAAAGAGAAAACACCTACCACAATAAGAATAGAGGAAGAGTAGCCACCACCTCCACCGTCCACACAAGTAACAGGGTCAGGCTTACGCATGATCGTAGAGCACATACATGCAATCCGACAGTCACTCTTGCACCAATAGGAGCAACAAGCAAGAACCAACGGTGGTGGAGACCCTTCAGTGTACTGGCCTACCTTAAGCCATCTAGGGTAAGTGGCTTGATCTGTGAACCTGCTGGAGAGGGCAAGGCCGATGCTTTCAACTACGCAGACACAAGTGTCCATGAGAGCAAACCCTAACTCTTGGGAAGTAACTATGTTGATGACTCAGCAATTGTTGCCAGAAATTTTAGGGAATGCTACTACCTTATCGATGCACTTAGAGGAGGGTGAAGGGGCAACTGTCCTAGTAATGCAGCACCAAGGATAGGAAGTAGCAGCAGAAGTAGTTGCTGATACAATTGCCACAGCTCTCAATGCACTTGTAGAACCTGTACTAGATGTACATGGGCTCAGAAATGTGTAAAAGTCTGCAGGGACTTAGAGTGGTAGAATCAGTGTAGCACAGTATGAAGAATTTTTGGACTGATTGGTGGGAACTAGACAACCACTTCTAGATGTCTTTGACCTTTTAGACAACATCAGTACAACCTAGTTGAAGCTGCTCTTGGCAAAGGGTAAGTGCCTCATCATAGAGAGGAAACTTGAAGTAGCTTAGATAGACAAGCAACTCTTGGCTATGGAGGTTGCTCAACTGAGAGCCCAATTGGCTGACCCGACTATACTTAACTATGACCTCACTAAAGATGAAGCTTTTCAACAGCTTCAAACTAAGCTTCAAACAATTAAGTACAAGCGAGAGTCGACAATCTTCAACAAGTCCTTAGTGGAAGCCCATTCTTATTATTTAAATAAGGACTTGATAGAGGTTCTCCAAGAAAATGTTGGATTGACCGTTGAAGTTCATCACCTACGTAATGTTGCTCTCGAAAATTAACACATGAAGGTTTTTATCTACCAACAGTTGGAGGAGCTACCTAGGGTAAACACCAATGTAAGGAGATTGGATACTAAGAATCGTAATCTATCAATGGAGGAAGTTCGAGCCTTATGACAGAAGATAGCCATTGAGATCGCTACTTGGAAGAATAAGGCCCTCAAGTTTGAATGGGTGAAAACCCACTATAGGGACCAAGTGGGGATACAAAAAGAAATTAATGAAAAGGAAATCCAAGTCGCAAAGGCTAAGATGAATCAAGCCCTCCAACAGCTCAAGGAAGGAGGTGAGGTGTGGCAACCCATCTTTGATGGGTTAAATGCCTACAACCAGGCTAAGATTTGTCTCAAGGAGCTGCAGATTGAAGAAATGATGGAATACATGGAACTAGCCAACCTCTGTTACACAAACCTAGCCATGCTCACAGCTGGGAGGCTATGGTCAGACCTCAAGTAGCAGGTGGCCACCTTGTATTTGTTATACAAGGGTGAGTTCAAGGCACATAAGGAGACAAAGGAAAAGCTAGAAACTACAAATGCAGAACATGAAGTTCTTCACACCTACTTTGAAGGGTAATGATTTGTTGTGGAGAACCTGGCCCAACAGATGGATGACTACCAATAGCTACAATCATCAATCTAAGAGTTTGACATCGAATGAAAATAATTTGTAGCCTGGTTTATCAACTTAAAAGAGCTCTTCCCTATGCTCTCATGTCTATGGGATGTTCCTATTTTGGCA
The DNA here is from genome assembly GCA_015680685.1 of Gnetum montanum. NCBI lineage: Eukaryota > Viridiplantae > Streptophyta > Gnetopsida > Gnetales > Gnetaceae > Gnetum > Gnetum montanum. Next base: position 74,345 of record MNCI01008440.1, read on the forward strand.
CATATTGGCGAAGCTACTTGGACCATGAATGACCCCAGAAGTAAAGAAAAAAATAAGGGCTCTTTTGGAAGCTTTCTAGTTGCCTCCAGAAGTTGCAATAGCTGTAGGATAGCCACAACCACCACCTCAACCACCACATGCACCTGAAGATGGTGAGGGCCCGTCAGAACCACCACCACTAGGCATTGTATGACCTTCTTTAGTAGCTTCAGCAACTCAGCAAGGTCGTGCATCCATTGTTATCAAGGTGTTCAATTTTGTTGTCCACGAACACCATAGTTTTGTAATTTCTTCTGTACACTCCGGCACTTGGTGTATTATTAGCGTCAGTAGGTATCTTGAGATGTTTTTCTATCTGTGTCATTCATCACTTCATACCTTCCAAATTCTAATAAACTTGAGGATGAGTTTTCACTTAGTTGTGGAGGTATGATGAAGCATTCAGTCACTACATTGACTGGGCCACATTGCCAAAGCCTCATTAACGTGACCATGTCAATGTGACCTCGTTGACGCATCTTTTCAAGTGTTGACATGGCCTTGTTGACACAGAACTCATTTCCTTCTATAAATATGCATGCATCCACCACATTTATGGCATCTCTTATTGAAATTGTAGCAAAGCTCTTACAGTTTACCTCCATAAAAGTTAGAATATTTCCTAAGTGCCCACAGTAGGAGTTTGAAGAGTGTACGACTCTTTATTCGAGAGCTAATGTACCGGAGCCATTGGTGTGACTGGTAATAAAGATGATCTTTTTGAACATTCCTTGCAACATTTGGATTAAACTAATTAACCATTAAAATTTTTTAATATTTTAATAATTTTAGAAGCTTTGATTATGATTATCACTTTACAATTCCAGTCCTTGTTATAGTTTATAAGAACCATAAGCATGAGCATCTCGAACATATATCTGACACTTGGCAACCTAGTGACATCTAATGTTTGGCAACCTAGTAGTGGTTTGGACATGCTCAGGATGTGCACATAGGATGGGATCTATTGTTTATACTAGGGATAGTTAAGCAATAGAGTAGAGCAATCGTAAAACTAGGTAGTCTTTCATTCCCTACACTAGAAGAATTAGACATTAAAGATAAGAAGAAAACACATAAAAATCATATGCCTCATTATCACTTAACCATCATGCAAGAATGTCACTAGTGATGTTGAGAGGACAACAACCATTTTAAATTCAGGTTTTTCTAGCTAGAATTCCATGTACATAAGTGCTTGCGATCTTCGGAACTTGATCAGGTCATGCGTGAACACTCATGATTCGTATGGTTGGGCATAGGGGTACCTCACCACTCATCAGCTTGATTAGACAATAGTTTTCTTAGCATTTAATTACTCTCATTGTCATTATTTTTTTAGGTGATCAAATTGATAAAAAATAAAATAATAAAAATCTTATGCCTCAGTCACACTTAACCATATGCTTGCATTTCACAAGTGAGACTAGGAAGGCAAGGAATGAACAACATGAACTCACCATTTAGCTCTAGTTTACTTGTTAATTAAAGTATGTGGAATTCAACCAGATCACATGTGAATGCCTGTGATTTGTATGGATGGATGTAGGGGTACCTTGCCACTCATCATTGGCACCGTTGCTAGGGACTTTAGTTCTACATGCGCTATCTAAACTTAGTGAAATCTTGTAACCTCATTGTTCAAACCCTAAAGGTCAAATCATACAATTACAAAATTATTATTACAACTAAATTAAATATTAACCATACACTACATATAGATTCACTAATATAAAAAGTCTTCTTCTCACAAGAGTCTATCTCCGCCCAAGGTAGACCAAGTGCCTCAACAATAATGGGTTGTATATGCTTATCCCAATGAGTATGTTCCAGATTTCACCTTCATCTTACATCAAGATAAAATGTTGTGGTGGCCTAACATGGAAGGCAACATTGTGTTGCCACTAGATCGCTTTGTTCCAACTATGCTCCAGCTAATGCTTACACGACATGGACTTCAACATCTTCACAAGGAGTATGAGATGCGAGATCTTAATTCAAGGGATTACCATCCTAGTGAAGCACAAAGGTTAAGGGATCATTAGCTAGAGCAACATCATGAGTTTTTGAAGGGTAAGGGATTGAACACTTTTTCACCTTCACTTAGCCCATTGGATGGAGCCAAACACTTCTCTAGGGGCTTTTCCTTTGGTGACACTCCTTTCTTTGACTTTGGTCAAGGGGCCCTCAACCAAAACATGCAATCCACAATTCATAGTCCTAGTTCTAGTCAAAACAGATCCAATGACAAAAATGGATCTGAAGGAGTAAGTCATGATAAGGGGGAAAATGGAACTCACGATTGCAATTGTGGTCGCGATCATAAAAGAAAATGTGGTAGGCATCAGTGTGATGCAAGTCCTTCTTCCTCTTCCCCTTCATTGTCTTCTTCTTCATCATCTAGCTCAAATCATGGCTACAGAGGGCCTGACTATGATGGAGGTAACCAGTGGTACCAAAAAAATAGAAGGGACTGTTGGGATAGTCGTAATTGGAGGCATGGATGATCTAGAGAGATCCACTGCCATGAAAGAAGGGTTAGTAGAGAACATCATAGGCACATCACTATGGCCATGAAAGAAGGATTAGTAGAGAATCATCATAGGAAACTCTTGACAGTTCCACCAACCACAATAGTATTATCCAAGTGGAACTCCACCGCAACCCTATGAATTGTACCAGCAGTGGCAGTAACCACAATCATGGACATTGGCACCTCCAAGATAGTAGTACCCCTACTAGCAACTAGATCCCTATGGTTATTATGTTCATCAACCTTCATCTCCATGGGACTCTTCTAGTCATGTTACTGGTTACCAATCTCACCACTACTCTCCTAAAGTTTACCAACCACCAAATGCAAGGAGGGACACCACTTATTATCCTCATTCTCCTCCTATTCCTGTGCCTATTCCTTTTCCTCTTGCATAGCTACAACCTACTCCATCCATGCAGGGTGAATTACTTACCCAACCACAGCAAAGAAATGATACGAGGGAAGTTAATTTACAACCAACTAACTAACCAAGTGGGTCAAAATTATGATCAAAGAAGAGATCCTTCATTTGACCTCCTAGTCCACCAAAGCCCTCAAAAACACTAGTGGTTGGTAGCCCTACTCCTCCACCTTCCTCTGCCTCACCTTTATCTGAGTCCCCTTCAAACCAAAATCCCTCTCAAATCCATACCATGATGTTGACCCATGTTGTATCTAATTAGATTCAAGCTAGTAACCTTCCTAGGAAATTAGTCGATCCCAAGAGTCCCTTAATATATTTGCAAATTGTTGGGAATGAGCCTTATAAATCTCTTCTTAACTCTGGTTCCAATGTTAATCTAATCTCACATGAGATGTACACTACATGGAACTTTCATCCCTTGAAGAAGAGCACCATTAGATTGGAGCTGGCAGACTAGTCCATTACTATTCCATTGGGACTAGTAGAACTGTTGGCGACCGTTTGGGACGCGACCGCCAACGAGTGTCCTCGAACAGGANAGGGGAGAACTGCAACGGGGACTTTCCAATTATTACAAGAAAGGTGTGGTTAAGCACTATTGATGCCAAAATGGACATTAGAGATCTTTCTTTAGAGGTATCTAAAGAAAATGAATTTGGGAAGATCAAGAAGAAGAGGGTTTCATATATTGCGTACAACAATTCAAAGTGCCATTATGTGCAAAAGCTATGGTCAGTGAAGTGAACATCTATCTCTTCATGCAAGTAGTGTGCACTGGAAATAGAAATCCAAAGATGTCTGTACATGGAAGACACAAAACAAGAAGGCACCCAGTGGCTAATATCTAATTCTAGTAGTAGTACATTGTGCATGGAAGCTACTAAGGGCCTAACATGTGATTATGTTGCAAGCATGGATGAACTCTAGCAAGTTCATCTCCAGCTCTCAAAGGGAGTAAATGATGATATCAATTGGAGAGAGTTGGAGATTCCTGATAATTTCAAACAAGAATCCCTTAAATTAAATATACTATGAACTAAAATGGAGTACATGTTCTTAAAAAATGAAAAGCCAGTCATTATTAATGCTAAACTTGTTCTAGGACAAAAGAAGATGTTCATGAATGTTGTGGAAAAATGGTTAGCAGCCTTTGCCTGGTCATATTCTAAGCTCATAGGAATAGATCCAAGGATATGCCAGCACTGAATATACACTAACCCTAACATTAAGTTCAAATGACAGTCGCAATGGTGATTAAATTCTAAATGAAAGCAAATTATCAAAGAGGAGATCGAGCAACTCCTCAAGGCAAGAATCATCTGCCTTGTTGCAGATAGTGAGTGGGTTAGTCCACTCGTGAGCATGCTTAAGAAAGGAGAAAAATAGTAGGTGTGGATCAGCTTCTAGTTGCTCAATATGGCAACTTTCAAAGATCATTTTTCATTATCTTTTGTCGACCAAGTGTTGGACACCATTTCTGGGCATGGCTACTATAGCTTTCTAGATGGTTATAGTGGCTATAACCAAACCTAGATCACACTAGAGGACCAAGAAAAGATGAATTTCACAAGTCCTTAGGGGAATTTTGTGTACTGTTAAATGTCATTCAATCTATATAATGCCCTAACTACATTTCAATTATTAGTCCTTAGAATTTTCCAACAACAAATTGGTACCAGGGCAGAAGTCTTTATGGATGCCTTTTCTACCTATGGAGCTACATTTGAGCAAGTCTTGGACTTTCTTGAGCAAGTGTTGAGGAGTTGTGTTGAAACAAACCTTTAGCTCAATTAGCAAAAGAGCCATCTTATGGTCCAAGAAGGCATAGTCTTGGGGGATCATATCTCAAAAGTAGGAATCGAGGTGGACCCTGAAAAGATAAGGGTCATCAAAGGAATAACCCATCAACCAGAAATGGTTAAAGAAGTGTTATCATTCCTTCTTCATACTAGCTACTATTGATGCTTCATCAAGAACTTTTCAAAAATTTCCAAGCCATTGGTTGAATTAACAAAGAAATATGCACCATTTTTCTGGACCCCTGCATGTGAAACAACATTTCAACAACTAAAGCAGAAGCTTGTTGAGACCCCAATTCTACGAGCCCCTAATTGGTCCAAGTCATTTCATGTGATGACTAATGCATTAAATTATGCTTTGGGAGCACTACTTACACATATGGACGATCAAAAACATCCATATTACACTCATTGCATAAGTCAGAGTATCACAAGTGCACAGCTAAACTACACCACTACAGAAAAAGAGTTGACGGTGGTGGTGTTTACCTTAGAAAAGTTCAAGAACTATGTGCTTGGTTATAAAGTGTTCGTGCACACAAATTATTATGCCATCTGATTTTTAATGAATAAACCAATGGTGAGCTCCACATGGAAGCTTCCCATATGTTATTCTCCCTATGAGATCGTGTAAGGAAAACTACCAACACTGCCCATTCAATCTAAGCTCTGTACAATCTCTATAGCTTGTGACCTTGACATGGATCTGTTGGCGACCATTTGGAATGCGACCGCCAACGAGTGTCCTCGAACAGGATTTCGGTGCCTGCTGGTCTCTGGCAACACCAAGTCCCAGATACCTCTAAATAAACTCAGTAGTTAATAGAGTATGTATGTGTGCTATTGCGGCATGCGGTTGTGTGAAATGTAACGATTACGTTGTGGGTAAACTACAAATGACTTACTTTAAAGAGATTCAGCCAACTTTGCTAAGTACTGTGAGTTGTTGAGAGTTCCTATTTTCTCCAATTGCCTAGTCTACACAGTCCTTATAATACCTACTTGTAACAAATAAAATTTTGCAAAAACATTTGAGCACAACTCCGCAAATCTACTCCTAATTTTCCCTAGAGAAAGAGATAGTTCCACAAGAAAACTAGAAATAGAGCAAGATTCGATGGAAATAGACAAAAAAGAAAAGAAAACATATTTGTGTAGACCTCAAATATTTCAACAAGGTAAAATGACACGAGTAAACACTTCGCCATAAAGCTATCCCAAATTCAATCTCTATGAATTGTTCAAACTTCCAAGGCTCAAATAAGCAATATCTTCAAGACAATCCCACTATGCTACCCAAGAATTTGCTGCGTAAACTATCACGTACGAGACTTCATTTTGGCTAGATACTAGATGTCAACGATTGCATTCAACAGAACCTTCGAAAGAATTGACAATTTCTGATTGAAATACCATGGAAATTCACTTTAAAGATAAAAAGAAGCTATTCTGGTCCCATCAAATACCAAAGATTCTCTGAACCCTCTCGACTACTGAATTGTTCAACGACATGACTACTAGCAGAGGCTCTCTTACAACAATCCTAATAGCAGTCCTTATACGTTGCACAATAACAAAATTTACTACTAAAATGCTCTTAAGCCTTTTAAACACAAGCGTTTCTATGGCAAAATTTTTAATAGAAATTCCTATCGGGCAACAAGAACAATAAAAGCAATCTAAAAATCCCAAAATTACTTGCCAAGGATGATACTATCTAAACCACTAGCTAAACAATTTAAACAAAATAAAAAATAAAATACATAACTCACAGGACCATGACAAAGAGGCTGAAATCTTTTTTTTAGCAAGCCATCTTACAAGAAATCTTCTTTACAAATTTTCCAAGACCCCAAGTGTGATCTTAAAAGTGATGATGATATGAGACCCCAAGTGCTAGCTAGTAGCCTTTCAAAGTGTGATGTATCAAGTGTCATTTTCTAAAGTCCCCCCCCCCCAAAAGTCCTCTTTGAAGCCTTTTTATAGGTTTCAAAGGTAGTTACATATGAAAAAATATCTTACCTAACTTCTCTCCCAAGTGACTTGCCCAACAAGTTAGGGAGTATTAACTTAGGAGGTTAGGAAGTCAGTAGATAAATATTGCTTTTAGAAAATAATTCCAATAATTTCATATAATTGTTCACAATTATAGCTTTAATAGCCTTTCATTTTTACTTGTTCTAAAATTTGAAGAATGCTTATTGAAGCTCTTAGTGAGTTTATAAACAAGGTGATAATATAATATCTACCTTGGCATAAATGTTGCTAGTACCTTAATCCTAAATATTTTATGTGCACTTGCACCAGAATGAAAATGGCTGGAAAATTTTAAATTCGAAACACCAAGCTTGAATGTGAAGGCGCTAGGCCTGGAACTGCCATCGAATACTTCTGAAATATCCCGCCCCTGCCAAAAATTGTTAGCAACCACCATCACGGAAGAAGGCTCTGCCGCTGCATCCGGCATCGTTGTTATGTAACGTTCGATTGCTGGAGGAGAAACATCTAGAAATAGAAATGATGTATTGGACATATGACCCTGGACATAGGGTTTCGGTTGCCTAGAACTGTTTTATTTTGCCCCAAATTTGCTTAGGGCTTCCTGCGTTTTTGTGTTCCTGCAGATCATTTATTTAATTCCTGCCATTTATTTAAGGGTTAAGGGCAAATGTATCATAGATATGAGCATCATAGAATATGGCATCAGGTAAGGTAGGTTAAGAATGGCCCTACAATGGCCAAAAAAAATCTTCACATAGTGCACGCATTGCAGAACACATTGGCATCGTTGGAGGCAGGCGGATCAATTGAATTTTATGGAAAAATTTTGAAATTGAAATAGTTTCTGCCTTGGAAGTGGCAATGCCCATGCGAGTTCTTCTTCCACCTTGAATCCACATCCCTGCAAAATTTTTTTTTTTTTGGCACAACGCGACCAGTAGAGACGCCGCTGATTTGGGGCCAAAAAGAACAGTTACTTCTGCACAAAAATGAAAGCCATTATAGGGCAAAAAAAACCTTGCATTCCCCTTCGTCGGTACCAACGTGATCCCTGTAAAAAAATGGGCATTCTTCTGTACTATTTTCATTCATTTGCAGCAATTTCATCTGTTTTTTTTCCCAATGCGTATAGTGGTTGGAACTGTGTTTGTTTTTTTTTTTTGCAGTAAAAACATTATCCAAACCTTACAATGGTGACTTTGATATTTCTCATTGATGCATCCATAAATGGGATTATGCTCTTTTAGCTTTTCAACTCTTTTCAACCTTCCCTTTGCAAAGGAGCATGATGAATTTTTCTTTCCTTGATATTAACTCTTGAAATTGGAAATACTATATCTTCATTTAACAATTTTCTACATGAAACCTCTAGTATTAAAATATCAATAAGGCACAACCATCATATATATTTTTGCTTTGAATATCTTCTATGGCTTATTCATATTTTATCACCTTTGCTGTTCCATGAAATGGCTAAATGTGCCAACATTTCTGCCCCCATTAAAAACTTAAATAAACTTGTGCAACTTCGTTTCAAAACTCAAACATCCTAACATTTTTATTGAATTTTTTACATTCAAAAAGAAATCTTTTTTTTTTAGGAAAATTCCCATTTAACATAAGGTGTGATGGGACAAAAATCTCATTCCTAAGGAAAATCAAACTGTACATAACAAATCCTTCATGAACTATTCTTGGGGTGGAAACTGAATTGTGAAGGTTACCCTAGTGGAAATCCTCATTTCTCTAACTGTTTCATAGGAAATCTTTGATGTGATGAAGGCAATCCTATTGCTTTCGGGCTTGGTGGAGCTCTCACCTTGATCTACTGGAGCTTTCTCTTTGACATTTTTCTCATTTTCCTTTTCGGATGAGATCTTCTATTCTTCTCCATTAGGTCCTTCATTTTCCTCTTGGGAGACAAAAGCTTCTCCCCATCCCCATGATGACTCTTCATATGTTGGTTGCTCTTCTCCGATTTCTTCTTCTTTGGAGGAATCTTGATATCGCCCCCAAACATTGGACTCTATATCCAAACCTCTAGTGAGAAATGAAAATTCATTGGACAACCAAGCCATAAAAGGACACTCCTTTGGAGCTCCACAAGATCTAGCCTTTAGATAANTGTTTCACTTGTAGGCTTCCACTTGCCTCACTTGAGGAAAGATAATGTTCCAAATATAAATAAAGCATAATTAAATATAATAATGGACACTATACTCCTAGTAATATTTACATAATACTATATACATATATTATTTTTTTTCATGACATCTTCAAGTTATATGCAATTGTCCCAAATAATGTTTTATATGCAAAACATTATATGGAAATTGCAATTCCATGCCATCCAAAGTTGATAATCTGTAAGTATCCTCTGATAATTGTTTTGTAATTTGAAAGGGACCAATCCATGTCGGGGTAAACTTATTTGGTGTCTTCGTATTCCATAATAGGACAAGGTCCCCTATCTTAATAGGTTCTTTTCAAGGCCTTTCTATCAAACCATCTTTTAACTTGAGAGGTATTCTATAACAAATTATCCCTTGCTTTATCTACTTCAGCTTCTTTTTTTATAAGTAAAGTTATGAAACTTCTATCTTTATCAGTCTTTTCACTATATCTTTGTACAAATTCGGAAGCTGAGCTTATAATCTTGTTTGTAATTCTTGCTGGCAAACCATAAACTAAGTTATACGGTGATGTCCCAATAGATTTCTTGAATCTAATTCAATCTTACCATAACGCAGATTGTAGATAATTGATCCAATTTCCTAGATTCCCATCCATCGATTTTTTGATATAAGCGATAAGCTTTTTATTGGTGGATTCTGCTAGTCCATTTCCTTGAGGATAATAATTTGATGAGGAAAATAAGAAAATGGATTTTTCAGATGCCCATCTAATAAACTCTTCGGATTTGAAGGCAGGTCCATTGTCTGACACTAACACTTCACGTAAACCAAATCTACTTAGAATGTGGTCTTCTAGAAACTTAATCATGTCTGATGCCGAACTTCCTTTTAGAGCCTTTGCTTCAGACTATTTAGTGAAATAATCAGTAGTTGTGAGAATAAACTTGTGTCTAGCTTTTGAAGGAGTAATTGTACCAATAAAATCCAAACCCCATTGCTGAAATGGTCTATCCGCAACTACTGGCTTTAAAGGGGCTCTAGCCTTTTTAATCTTGGGCCCATGAATTTGACATTTATAGCATTTTTGAATTTTTGAACTAATGTCTTGATACATGGAAGGCCAGTAATATCCATATCGAAGTATATGTTGCATAGTTGACTTAGGGGATTCATAAAATAGATTCAAATGATCATGAAATTGTTCCAAAATGAAACTAATTTGATCATTATGAACACATTCCAATAAAACTCCCTGAAAATATTTTCTATATAAGACACCATCTTTATCAACAAATCTTCGTGCTCTTTTGAAGAAAGCTCTCCTTTGACTTGCAGTTAAATTATTTGGGATTTTCCTTGTATTAAGAAATTCGAGAATTTCATCATACCAATTCTCTTCACAAGTGTCAAGTGCACACACTTCACTTTCTCTAATCATTAACTTAGCTATTCTCATTCCCTTAATTGTTTTGCATATTTCCAATGAAAATCTAAAAATTTGCAACTTAATAAGCCATTTTCCTCTTTTTAATCCAATTTCATTTTGGGATAGGAATCGCTTGACTACAGGTTCAATTCGCATAATGTGAACTAATGAACTTTCCAAATAATATTTAAAATGCTAAAGTGCTTTGATAACTGCAAAAGGTTGTTCCTCTAAGTATGAATAATTTAACTCTGAACCCTTTAACTGATACCCAAAAAATCCAATTGGTTCATCTTGACCTTCATTATCCTTTTGTGTTAGAACGACATCGATAGAATCATTTGAAGCAAATGAGTATAACCAAAAATCTTCTTTAAGCCTAGGCTTTACCAAATATGGAGTCTCTTGTATAGCCTTTTTGATTTCTGATAACGGTCTCTCTGATTCTGGTGTTTTCCCTACTTGGACATCATTTTTTAGCATATGCATCAAAGGCTTGGTAATTTCAGTAAACCCGAGGATGAACTTTTTCACAAAGTTGATCTTCCCAAAGAATGATCTAAGAGATTTTTTACTTGTAGGATGATCAATATTTTGTACTACTTGGATTCTGGAATTGTCTATGGCAATCCCTTCTTGACATATCACATGGCCTAATAGACTTCTAGATTTAACTCCGAAGATACACTTCTTAGGATTTAATGAAATACCAAACTCATGATATCTGTCAAAAACTTGTTGGAGATGACTAATATGATCTTGTTTTTTCTTTGAAAATATTGTAATATCATCCAAATAAACCACCACGAATTTTCCTAATAAATCCTTGAATGCTAAATTCATTGCTCTTTGAAAAGTAACTCCAGCATTTGACAATCCAAATGGCATTCTTTGGTAAGAAAAAGTTCCTCATTTGGTGATAAATGTTGTTTTGAATCTATCATTCTTATCTACCATGATTTGATTATAACCTGAGAAACTGTCTAAGAAAGAATATACTTGACAACATGAGACTTTAATAAGCATCTCATCAATTCTTGGAAGTGGATACTTATCCTTTTTTGAAGCATCATTTAGATTTCTAAAGTCTACACAAAGTCTTATATCACCATTTTTCTTCTTCACCAGAACAAGGTTAGCAAGCCATGTCGAATATCATACTAGACAGATGATTCGTGCTTGCAACAACTTCTTGATTTCGACTTCCATAGCTGGTTCAAATGATGGATTAAATTTTCTTTGTTTTTGCTTGACTATTTTGCAATATTCTATTAAAGGGATCTTATGTGTCATCACATCTTGTCTAAAAGCTTTAAGATCATCATAAGACCAAGCAAAATTGTCCAAATTACCTCTTAGACATGTTAACAAATTTTGCTTGAAACTCGAATCTATTTCCTTTGTAACATTTAACATCTTTGGCATCCTATCTAATCCAAAATTCATTGCCTTGAAAGCTTAATTATCTGGGTTTTGTATATCCTTCCCAATAAGTAAATTTTTCTTGAATTCATGTTCCAAGTCAATCATCCTTTTTAGAATGAAATTAGCTTTGGAATTTAACAACATTTCAGGCATCACTTGACCCTCAAATTCTTGCTTATTTTTCATAAATCTTAGTACTTGATTGTCATCTTCAAATACTTGTAAATGTCTTATATTATCCATTACTGATGGCTGATGTTCTTCTTCAATCATGACATCTTTGTAACTTTCTAATAATTGCATATCCAATGTTGAAGCTGCCTTTGCCAAATTGTCTGCTATAAGATTCTCTGCTCTATTTATATGCACTATTTGGCAATGTTGAAATTGATCTAACATTGTACAGACAAGTTTCTTATAAGATTTTAAGAATGAACTCTTTACGACACAGTTACCCTTTACTTGTTCACAAACTAATCTTGAGTCTCCTTTTATAGTGATCACTTTGATCTTTTTGTCCAAAGCCATTCTCATACCAATACATAAAGCTTCATACTCAGCCTTGTTGTTAGTACAAGGGAAAGAAAGATGAATTGCTTTGAGAATTTCGAGTGAATCATTCTTGAATATAACTATTCCAACTCTTGAACCCTTTGAATTACATGAACCATCAAAGTATAACTCCCATTTATCCTCTTTCTTTGATTGTACTTTTTCAAGACTATAACTTTCTTGGAGTGTACAAATTTTATTTTCAACACCTCCTTTTTCAACCATTTTACTTTTTCTGTTTGAAGTAATATTATCTATCATTAAAGGTTCGCTATAGATGTAGATTTGATTTGGTTCTCCCTTCCAAGGTAACCACATGTGAGAATAATCTATTGATATTTAAAATGAGAAATTCTTGATCCAACTTCTACTCAATAAGAGATTATGTGAATCTGCTATATCTGCTACTTGAATAGTTACTCTACTTTTGATGTAGGGTTCAGAAGCAATTTCCAATAGAATATTTAGTAATTGACTCACAATCTTCGCTCTACTTTTATCCACTTAAACAATCTTTTTATTTGATTTTTCAGGAATCAAACCAAGTTGCTTACATATAGATAATGACATTATAGTAGATGTAGCTCCAGAATCAACCAAACAATTGTGTAAGTATTTATCCTTTAATTTCATTGTCAAGAGAAAAGGAGGAGCTTCCTTATCATATGAGGTCTTTAATTTCTCATCATTATGAGACACATAACTTAACTCTGATTCTCTAACTCTCCTTTTTCTTTTAATGAACTCTAAAGCCGTTATTTGCTGATCTCCTATTTGAAGCAACTGATAAAAGCTAATATTGGCCTTCACATGTTTAAGGTCTTTAATCAAATTATACTCTCCATGACCAATAAATCTTGGTTTCCTTATCCATTTATTAAAAGACTGATTTGGAGTGCTTTGCTCTACTTGATTTTCTTTACCTTTATACTTATCTCTTCTACTTGGCTCAAAAGCTTTTCTCTTAGTAGATGGATTAGTAATAACATTTGGGGGTCGAGAAGTAGTTAGTCTTTCCTTAGATCGAAGACTATATCCATTTTCCTCATTGTTATTGCATTCTTCATCTAAGGACATATCTTCTTCAGAACTTGATAGAGAAGAAGTATCGCTAGATCCATTGCTAGAAGATTTACTTGCATAGTGAACACTAGATAACTCATTATCAGATTCAATATCAAGAAAGTTGGACATAATAAGGTCACTTTCATCCTCATCTTCTGCTAACTTAGTGTCTTGATGTTTATGCTTTCTATTTTTCCTTTCTTCCTTAATACTAACTCTTGCCAATGCTTTTTCAAGCTTCACTATTTTGTTAGACATATCTCTCATTAATTACCCTTTTCCAGATTCTACTCTTTCATGCTCTTGCTCTATCTTAACATGAGATGGACCTGGTAAAGCTTTAAATTGAGCTAAATCTTGCATAAGAATCATAACTCTTTCTTCTCTTTTTGGAATTGCGATATTCTCTTCAGGATTCAAATTCGGTTGTTTTTCTAACTGTATAGCTTCACTAAAGTAGTCATTCAGTGTAGTTAAGTTTGGAGTTCTCCTTAGCCAAATTGAAATGTTGGGGTTGACAGCCTTAAGATAAGTTTCTTTAAGAATTTCTTTTGATGGCCTATATTGTCTTTGAAAGAGTCCACAAATTCGTTGAAACTTAATGTTAAAATCTTTAATTAACTCTTTAACTCCTTGCTTAGCTTGTATCAGCCCACAGTATAGTTTTTATTGATCTAATTGATTACCAAACTGGGCTAAGAAAAGATTCTTCATGTCATCCCAACTTGTTATACTATTACTTGGTAAGTTCGAATACCGAATTTGAGCCATATCCTTTAGATTTGATACAAACAATCTACAAGCTTGAACTTGATGTTGAATATTTGCATGAGCTAAGGCTAACTCAAACATGTGAATATATTCTTCAGCTAAATAAGCTTTTCCAAGAATGAAAGGCTCAGGCAAATATTTGTAAACTACCTTAGGAATATCATTGTAGTTTTGAAATCCTAATGGTGTAACTCCTTGCCAAGGATTTGCCATCCTATTCCTTTGGATTGTTGAACTCTTAGACTTTCTAGATCTTCTCTTATGAATCGATAAACCAGATATAATGGGTGATCTTCTTGATCTTCTAGTTTTCACTCCACTACTTGTTCCCAATTCAAAAACTTTCTTTTGTTCTTCTTCTGATGAAGAATCACTCTTAGAATCTAGAATACCTTGTGAAACCTTTAAATCTTCCAAACTATCAATCTTCTTTGTCATGAGCTGAAAATAGTATCTAATTTCTTAAGCCTTTATAGTAACAAAGAATTTTTGATGTACTTAAGAACCTAGAGGTTGAATTTTTCAGCCCTCCTTCTAGCGCCAAAAGAACTGTTGGCGACCGTTTGGGATGCAACCACCAACGAGTGTCCTCGAATAGGATTTAGGTGCCTGTTGGTCTTTGGCGACACCAAGGCCCAGATACCTCCAAATAAACTCAGTAGTTAATGTGAGTATGTGTGTGTGCTGTTGCGGCATGCGGTTGTGTGAAATGTAACGAGTGCATTCTGGGTAAACTACAAATGACTTACTTTAAAGAGATTCAGCCAACTTTGCTAAGTACTGTGAGTTGTTGAGAGTTCCTATTTTGTTCAGTTGCCTAGTCTACGCAGTCCTTATAATACCTACTTGTAAAAAATAAAATTTTGCAAAAACATTTGAGCACAACTCCGCAAATTTACTCCTAATTTTCCGCAGAGAAAGAGATAGTTCCACAAGAAAACTAGAAATAGAGCAAGATTCGATGGAAATAGACAGAAAAGAAAAGAAAGCAGATTTGTGTAGACCTCAAATATTTCAACAAGGTAAAATGACACGAGTAAAGACTTCACCATAAAGCTATCCCAAATTCAATATCTATGAATTGTTCAAACTTCCAAGGCTCAAATAAGCAATATCTTCAAGACAATCCCACTATGCTACCCAAAAATTTGCTGCATAAACTACCACATACGAGACTTCATTTTGGCTAGATCATAGATGTCAACGATTGCATTCAACAGAACCTTCGAAAGACTTGACAATTTCTGATTGAAATACCATGGAAATTCACTTTAAAGATAAAAAGAAGCTATTCTGGTCCCATCAAAATACCAAAGATTCTCTGAACCCTCTCGACTACTGAATTGTTCAACGGCATGGCTACTAGCAAAGGCTCTCTTACAACAATCCCAATAGCAGTCCTTATACGTTGCACAATAACAAAATTTACTACTAAAATGCTCTTAAGGATTTTAAACACAAGCGCTGCTATGGAAAAATTTTTAATAGAAATTCCTATCGGGCAACAAGAACAGTAAAAGCAATCTAAAAATCCCAAAATTACTTGCCAAGGATGATACTATCTAAACCACTAGCTAAACAATTTAAACAAAATAAAAAATAAAATACATAACTCATAGGACCATGACAAAGAGGCTGAAATCTTTTCTTTAGCAAGCCATCTTACAAGTAATCTTCTTTACAAATCTTCTAAGACCCCAAGTGTGATCTCAAAAGTGATGATGATATGAGACCCCAAGTGCTAGCTAGTAGCCTTCCAAAGTGTGATGTATCAAGTGTCTTTTTCCAGAGTCCCCCCCCCCCAAAAGTCCTCTTTGAAGCTTTTTTATAGGTTTCAAAGGTAGTTACATATGCAAAAATATCTTACCTAACTTCTCTCCCAAGTGACTTGCCCAACAAGTTAGGGAGTATTAACTTAGGAGGTTAGGAAGTTAGCAGATAAATATTGTTTTTAAAAAATAATTCCAATAATTTCATATAATTGTTCACAGTTATAGCTTTAATAGCTTTTCATTTTTACTTGTTCTAAAATTTGAAGAATGCTTATTGAAGCTCTTAGTGAGTTTATAAACAAGGTGATAATATAATATCTACCTTGGCATAAATGTTGCTGGTACCTTAATCCTAAATATTTTATGTGCACTTGCACC
>MNCI01008443.1:0-143965 GCA_015680685.1 Gnetum montanum
AAAGGGAGGAATTTGTTAATGTTTTAAATTTGAGGGCAGTTGATGGGCCTTGGTATTGCCAGAGACTAGCAGGCACCTAAATCCTGTTCGAGGACACTCGTTGGCGGTCGCGTCCCAAAAGGTCGCCAACAAGCACCAACCTACAAACGTTACGCGTGCTTCTACTTCTAATAGCAGTGGAGGTCCATCACAACATCGAAAGCATCCCTTCTTTAGACATGACCATCGAAAGGGACACCACAATTCAGGAATGACTGCATCCACCAACTCAGCACAAATCCAATACTATTGTGCATCTTCCTCTTCAAACCCAATGCCTCATGTTACCTCATCAAGGCCACCACTTAACACTCCAACAACCATACGGCCCAATGAATACAGCCATGGAGGATGACATCCTAATCCTTGCATACCATCTAACGGTCTCAATTATCATAGTGGGTCAGCTCATTATTCGGAAACTACATCTTATAACTTGCCCCACTATGGTTACTATAATCAAGTGTGTGAACTCCAATGGGATCAGTATGACCAGGTCCCAATATTTCCAATACGCAAGGATCCTAATCTTCCATTTATTGATTCTAGTCATGCTCAACCATTTTGGTATGGGGGGTATCCTCCATTCTAACAACACAGAATTAATAAATATTTTTCTGATTCTTTACTTTTTCAAATTTTTGTTTTCCAGTTTTTCACCTTGTAATTTATGGTTTTATATTTTTGTCTTTTAAGTTTTTTTTTTGCAACATCATTATTCTCTTTCATTTCTTTGTGTGTTTATTTATTTTGTTTCATTAAGTTCATTACTTAATAAGTGTTCTTAATGATGGTATGAACTATTTTTCTATTGGTTGCTAATGTTTGGTTTTTACCTTTAAGCTATGATGTTGATACTAAGGTATGGTTCTTTTGATATGACAAGCAATGAGTCTACTTTATCCATAAATTCACAATTTTCTATGGTCTCTCTTGGCTTGGAACTGTACAGTCCCTTTTGTCAAAACAATAAGAACTATAACGAATCGATGACTGGGTATTTCTCAAACTAAAGAACGACTCAAGGATTGAAAAGGGTGTGACTTCAAGGGGATTTGATGCACTTGTGCTAGCCATTCTCTTGGGTGCTTGGATGTTTTCTTCTTGAGTCTTCTGTCCCATTTTGACACTACTTCATTATCTAGAAGCTGAGCTAATAAAAAGAACAAAGTCTTTGCATGGTGTGGTTCTCACATATAAACACATAAAATACAAAAAAAAATGAGAANTTGGAGGTGGTTTTTTTGAGGCTAGATTTGGAATGAGATTTCCTAAGTCACATTAACCATGAAATACACAAGGGGCTGTACACCACCTTATTCTTGGGATTCCATTCCATTCTCTTCTTTTCCATCATTCTTCTCCATTTCTCACCTCATTGCCAATTGTATCAGTAGTTCATATTTTGGTTGATGCATTGTTTCTTTGTGGTAAATTCTTGTGGTTAAGACTTTAACTCTTGTTCCAAATGACATTTCCAAAGCCTACAGACTTTTTGAATGTGGGTTTGTTAGGGCATTAAGGGCATGAGCCTGCTTTGGGGAGGATCCACTAACATTCCTATTTGGTGCATTCATTAATTTCTTTCCTTTAAACATTTTTGAAATCAACGTTTATTTGTTCATCTCCATCTTTGACATCCATTTTATCAGCATGGCCATTGTCTCTTTTTATTCGTCTTTCTTATTCATTATCGTTTTTCCATTCTATCACTATTGGAGGTTCGCTCTCAGTCATGGGGATCCTAGTCCAATTTTTTTGATTTTCTCCTAACTCCTACACCTTCGGTAGTTACCACTATGATATCTCTAGATCCATATCATCCATACGACAACTCAACCAATGGACCTTTTACCGAAGCAAGGTATCAATTGCATTATGATTTATTTACCCTTGCTAATATAAAGACTGTGTTGTGTGTGCAGATAGCAATCATGCAACAATGGATTGGATCTGGAGAGAACACTTGGAATGGATTGGTGCTGAAGCAGCTATGCAAGGAGCAAGATTGATGACGCACTCACGGATAGACAACGAAAGATGCAACCTTGGCATTGGCAGCAGCAAAAATTCTTTCTTTCTCTCTCTTTCTCAGCTACCAAATAAGGCCTGATGTCAAATGTATAAAGTGTTTACTCTTGTTGTCATGAACACCAGTTGTGTCTTGTCTTGTAATGATGATCCGTTCACATGTCGTCCCATTCACCATTAGTTCCATTTGAGTCAATAATCCCATACCTTCCCAATATTTTGTAAGGAACTCGAGGATGAGTTTTTATTCAGTCATGGGGGTATGATGGGATGCGGTATTGCATGGGCTGTGATATCGCATCCACCACGATATCACATCCCCCACGATATCGTGTATGCGATATCGTGTCTCTCCTTGCAATATCGTGTACACGATATCACAGCCTACCGCTAGTTCTATAAATAAGAGGCGACTCTCCCTTATTTCTCCATCCAGTTTAGTTCCTTAGCAAAGCTCTAGTAGTTTTTCCTCTCTAGAGATAGAATAATTTCCATGTGCTTGCAGTAGGAGTCCCAAAGTAAAAAGATCTCTATTCGAGCAAATTGTACCTGAGCACACATTTGCGTGCAGCAATAAAGATGAACATTTTTATAAACCTTGCAGCATGTGGACTGAGCTAAATAGGATTTAATTACTGTTGAATGTTTAATTGCTTTCCTAGATCACCCTTATCTCCTCGTAATGCGGAATGAGTACGATTTAATCATAAGCATTTAAGTGTGACTACTTGGTAACCCAGTAGTGTACCTAAGATCTGTGCTTAGTGATCCCAGTGGCAGTTGTGCATGAAGTTCAGGATGTGTATGGATGATTAATGGTGGATGCTCATTGCACTTAGGCTAGTTTAGATTCTCTTACCCTTTTCCTTCTAACTTAGTTAATCTTAATTTCTATTGCCTTCAAAAGTAGCATTAGATTAGGAAATCCATCATACACCTCACTTTGGACTATACCATACGTGACAAAGATAATACTAGTCTAGGTGGGAAGACAACAAACTGCGACCTAAGGCTAACTATCTAGGTGCCACAACTAGTCTGTCTGCAGAGTTCGACCAGATTGCGCATGTAACGCTTGTATTCGTATGGTTGAGTGTAGGGGTACCTCGCCACTCATCACTTACCATACGAACAAGCAAAGTTTCATACTCGACATGCAAGGAAGAGAAGATGGCCCAGGAAACTCTATGCCCAGAATCGGAACCACTTTGAAGGATTTTAGTTTTCCAGTAGGGCAAAAGGAGAATGGCCATGCCTTCTTTCCTGCTCGCATGGGACGTTGCCAGGATTGAAGAGTGAGGAAGAAACCAATGGGCGGAAAAGGATAAAAGGTTGGCTGAAACCTTAATTTCTTGAAGGAGAACGAAATCAAAGGCTATATTAAGACTAAAAAATAAAGTTTCCTGCTCGCTTCCGTCGAAGCCTACCAGTAATGCCTTGAACATTCTATGAAAGGAAGTTCATGGAGAAAGAAAAAGGGGCAGTTTGGGTGAGAGGTCAATGGAAGGTTCGAAAGTCAAAGTATCAACTTCCATTGTTCTTGAGAGGAGGGCAAAGGAGTTGTTGGTGGAGATAGGGGCCATGGAAGAATTCAGTGGAGAGGAGCTTGAGGGAGGAGTAGAATTGAAGAAATCTTTGACTCGTTTCCTTCCACTACCCACCACGAATTCATCGACTGAGATTGAGTCCGTGACTGCCTTATAGGGGATGACATGGGTGGAGGTGTGAGTACCTAATTGTTGTTTTTGTGGCTTGGAGGGGCAAGACTAAGAGGAGGATTGTGGAGCTGTTGGAGAATTAGAGTCAAATTTAAAGGATAATGAGGGTGGGCATAATGGTGTGACTGAGGAATGGGTTTCTTGAGATGCTGCAGGTTGTTTTTTCGGCACTTCGATATATGATGCTCAGCCCTATAACAATAGCTACACAAGTTTGGAAGGTAAAAATAGTCCATAGTCCACTTTTTGGATGAAGAGTTTTCCACGAGCAGCAAGGGTTGTTTGAGCCAGACATTTCGGATTTTCAAGCACACCGATTAATAGCCGGGGTGTTTTAATTTTGGTTTTTCCCACCGTCCAGAGAAAAACTAGGATTTGCAGAAAACACTTATCTCTATCTTTATTAGCCACAATCTCCACTGTAGTAGCATCATGACAGTCAGCAATTTTCTTTCCTAACTTGAGTCTTGGACCCAGATCATGGGGTAAATCTTAGAATTTAATTTTTGTGGGTCATGGACGTTTATGTGATTTTTTCTGCAGACTCCATCAGGGACGGAGTCGTGATCGATTTTCCTGAAAAAATGAAATTTAAGGGTGAAAAAATATTCCAGTTAGTGCAGGGAAATACTATTCCATTTCATGAGTGTCAGCGGTAGAAGCGTAGGCGTATTTTCCTTCGTTATTCTGCACAGAATTTAGACTAGCTAGCCAAACTCTCGGTATTTTTTGGACAAAAAACATGGATGGATTCCCTTGCATTATTCCATGCCCTACGTGCCCTCCTGCTGCTTGCTGTTGACAAGGTTTTCTATTTTAAAAAATTGCACAAAAATTCCGTCTAACCCAATCTGCCATTGGTGTGAGTGACCAACGAATATGCTGTTCGAGCTTATCCAAAAAAATTTGTTTGTGGTCTACAACCCTCATAGATGTTCATTGTGTGATTTATGGATTTTTATAAAATATTTAATTCAATTATCAAGCCAACCATATTTTATTAGGATAAGTCTAGAATGATTATGATGTTATGGTTTACTTATCGCATTGAAATTATAGCAAGGATTGTTATCATATTTTGATAGGATAAAGTAAAATTTTATCCAAGTTATGTGCCATAAAATTTCAACATGAATACTTGTCATATACAAAGGTGACTAAAGTTGCTTTTGTCATAAATGGATCCTTAATGCATGTCTATTAAAGTGGATAATGAAAAGGCGTGAAATAATATGGAAGGCATATATTATTTTTAAGATCTTGCATGTACTTGCAAAAAAAGCTGTTGCGAGGATTTTATTTATTTAGTATGTTATATGAATGACATCTTTATTTGTTTTTGATTTTGATGGTTAAGGCCCTTAGCTTAAAAGTTGAAGAAAAATTAGTAGATTATTTGGGCAAACCTTCATTGTCATCATTACCAAGTTGTTTTTTAGGGACTACAACTACAAGCATTATTCTCTGTATTATTCAAAAGTTATAATAGGTACCTAATTCAAAATTCTTTATGAAAATTGAATATTTTAGCTATGTGATATAAGGGTATTGAAGATGAATATTACATTTTCTTGCAATATCTTACATTTCAACATATTAGACATCGGTGAGCTATAGTTGCAAATTTGATTGATTTGTTTCAAATGGTAAAAGGAATATTGATAATTCTTAATGATGTTTTCATAAGCATAGCATATATATTTTTACTATCTAATACATACAGAGGGTACTCTAACTCCCAAGAATTCCAAGTTTTTTTTTATAATGTAGTAATCAAACACAATACTAGGCAAATCCTTCAATTACAATGTTGGATTTTTGGGGTTTTAAGTGGGGCATTTTCCAAAAGGTTAATCATGTTAACTGGTCACTACTAGGTACTCACTAATAGCATAGGTTTCTTTCTTTGGTGAGTACATTTAATCTTTCAAAACACATTAATTTTCCAAAAAGCAGGACTGCGTCAGCCTCCACTACCTTAAGTTTATTTGTGGTGTACATTTGAAAGTACACATATATTCATGGGATTTAGGCAAAGTCTTATTAGTCTTTTTTGGTCTCAATTTTTCTTTCATCCCATGAATTCAATATCCTTCATTGCTAGTCTGAAACCAAAATAGTATTGTGCAATTATCATTCAGTATCTTTGTTCAGATTCAAGAAATCAGACATGGTTAAGATACATTCTGAATCATGCTAATTTTTGTTGCTTAAAAATACTGGTTATCAATGGATTCTCTCCTTGGCTTGGTTATTGGCCTTTATTAGTTTTTACCTTTTTGATTGGTTATATTAACATTTACACTAGGGTTATGATTACATTCAAAAATGACCTTCAATGTTTATGGAAGGATTAGTGGATGAAGGATAGCTTAACCTCTATGGCTATGCTCAAGGTTAAATCCTTTCTTATAATAAAATGATCATTAATAAAAGTCAACAAAGATCCATACTTCAGTTGATTTTGGAATGCACTAATCATCAACATAACCCTAACATTAGACATGATCGCATGACAATGATCAAGATGTTTGGTTAATGTATTGAATATAACTTCAACATCTTTAGAAAGTGAGGATGCTTAGCAAGAGATCCTTTCACTTTTTACAAAACACAGGAGAGAACGTCATAAGAGGATTGAAATAGGGAATAGAGAGCACCCAAGCAAATAAAAGAAGTTCACTTTTGTGTTTATATAGTTAGGAAGCAAAATCTAATAATTGCTGTAATAGTTGCATCATGTTTAGGAATGATGTTTTTGTTTCTATTTTTACTGTCAATTTGACAAAAAGAATGAAGGCCTTAGACAAGGCTAACAACAAAGACTTCAAGAAAAATTGTGGAAGTTTGAAGAAATAAGCATCAAACATTTTACTTTGTTAAGATTTTCAGGAAATAATATGCTTCAAATTACAAAGTTGGTATCTCTAATTCTCTATTGTAACTTATTTGTACAAAGTCATTTGTAGGATGTTGTAGGGAATTAACTTAATTAAGGAAATTGATCTACTACACCTTTACAATTCTTCTTATATTCTAGATTACAAAAATAAAATCAAATAAAAAATTAACAATTATCTAATGTAGGGTTTGTATCCCACAAACTAATGAAAAATAACATAACCATAAATTTGAAGGACAAGGTAAATTACAAACTATGCAAGAACACCTAATGAAAAATAACATAACCATAAATTTTAAGGATAAGGTAAATGACAAAATATGTAAAAGCAATGCCATTTACCAAGCTCCATCCCTAGAAATGGGACCATAGTCAAATTGATTGATGTACAGGACAAGATTTGAAAATCCTTCTCATGCATACAATCTTAAGTTTACCACAAATTATATTATACCTAGCTATGATAAATTAATTACTAGGTTAATGCAAGCCTTGGAGAAGATGAGAGAGGATGAAGGATTGAATATCCATTATCATTTCTAAAATACCTACATAAACTCATGTAGCTCATGTAGTTGGACAAAATTCACACCAAATAAGAACCCACTTCAATGATTACTCAAAGTGACTTTTTTGTTTAGTTATCTAATAAAAATACATAGCTGAAAAATTGAATAAACCAACCCAAAGCATAATTGTACCTATAATGCATCTTATGAAACCTTGAAAACTTCTATTTTTCCATAAAATTTGTGATACATTGTGAATGGGTGTTATTCCTAGTTGCCTACACCAATATTATATAAAATTTAAATATGGAAAAGTATAGGAAATACAAAAATACAGAGAGTTACCCTGAGAAAAACCTTCAAGGTTAAAAACCCCAGCAAAGAATCAGCTCTTGGACCATTAGCAACATAGCTTCAAAACATTGAAGCTCAAGGATAATTTACAATGGAATAGAGATGATTTTGAAGCTTGTGCTTTGAAAATGTGGTGCATTGGATGATCCCTTTGAGCTCCTTATATATTGTCATGGAACCCAAAATTAAAAAGGGATAAGGTACTTTATTTTGGTAGGGATAGATATGAAACCAATTATAAGATAGACAATAATAAAAATAGAATAAGGTAGGTCAGAAATATTAGAGAAAATCAAGGCAAACATAGCCTCTCTGCATGCCAAGTTAGGAGCAACATATTCAGCTTCAATGGTAGACTAAGCAACACAAGATTGTTTTTGAATTTTCCAATAAACACCATCACATAACATAGTCTGACCATGAACCATTGTTAGTCATCACGAATTGTGGTATTATTACATGAGTAGCCCTAAACTCATGGTCTCACTCATGATGGTTCAAATTGAAAAATTTTGAGTTATAATTTTTATTGCAAATAGTTTTTGGAGGTTTTATTCTATTGTTGGTTTCTAACAAGTGGTATCAAAACTAAGAAGTTGCTATGATAAGGGTGAAGAAATGGCCTTTAAAGACTTCCCATAATATGGTGCTATATTTAATGGATCTCAAAAGTTTTCTTACAAGTCTTTGGTTAATTCCTTATTACAAGTCAATGAAGTTTGATAATATGTAGCAAATGGTCTTTTAATCCCTCTACGTTAATGCTCTAACAAGGGATCAAAGGAGGAAATTATCTAAAGATATTAAGTTAGAATCTCTTGCTATAGATGATAATTTGTTCTAGCTATAGGGATGTCATTGGGATTAATATTATAATAAAAAAAATACCTGTAAGGAATGTTAGGATGCTTTCTAAGGGAAGTATAAAAGTAATGAAGCTAATAGAAATATTAAAGAGTTAAAGATGAGGATAGAATTTGAAAATATGATAATGCTAAAAGGAGAGCTCCCTGAACATTTTCTTAAAAGACTCATATTATGTTTTAGAAATCTTGATGAGTATAATTATAATTACTCCATGTAACAAAAGGTCAACAAAATTATGGCTATGTTTTATGATAACTATAGGTTGTAAATGTTATGAAAACCATAGTTCAAAGTAAAGACCTCTCATTCTCTACTCTAGATGAATTTTTCTGAAGTCTAAGGGCTCTCTAAGAATAAAAAATTCTTTATCATTAAGGAAAGAGAATGCCTATGTAAAACAAAATCATTCTTCTAGATGAAGAAACCAAAGTAGAAGAGGAAGAGGAAGGGCCAACTTTTAAATAAGTGATGCATCCTTTTAAGAGAGGTAGCCATCAAATTTAATATGTAAAGAAATATCAGGCCTTAGGGGAAGAATAGAAGGTTAAAGATTAAACTACCTATAAGAAATAAATACCTTTACATTCTCTTTAACCATTTCATGTTGCAAATATTATAAAAAGAAGGGAAACATGGAGGATTAGGTTACAAAACCTCATCATATAAGAAGGTAACAATCAAATTCAACAAGGAGTATGTTCTTCATTAGCCAAAGATAAATGTAAAGAAGTAAGTGAAAATCATGACATATTCAAGTAAATCACACATAGGTATGAACCATAAAGTAATGAAGTGGCTAAAAGGAAGAATGATGTAATTTAAGAAATGTCTATCTACTTATTAAAGTATGTTTCTCTTCCTAATTTCTATTAGAATTAGGCAATCCACATGGTGAAATATATCCTTAATAAGCTAATCACCTCTCCCATTACTAATAAAACTATATATGATTTATTGTATGACAAGGTATCAAATCTCTTTTATCTCAGAGTCTTCATTGTGTATGCTATGTAAAACCCCTTATTGGTCTTATGGGGAAGCTAGATTATAGGGTAAGGAAGTGTGTTTCTTTTGGATATGATTTCAAAATAAGTAAATAAAAGTACTTTGATTCACTTGAAAAAATCACATGTATCAAGAAGTATAACCTTTGATGAACAAACCTTAGAATTTAACTCATTCTAGAAACATGAAGAAAAAATGAAGGAGTAGGCCTATGAGCCAAGGCCATTAGTGGATCAAGAACAACTCTTATATCAAATCCTTAATACCAAATTACAAAGAAGATACACAAGAATTCAAGCTAAATCAAATGTTGTGCATTTAGTCCTAATTCATGAACCATCAAGTGTGAAAGGAATCCTTAAAATTAAAGTATGAAGGGATGTAATGCAAAAGGTGCATGAATTAATAATGAAGAACAACACATGGTCCTTAGTGAACAAATCAAAGGCCAATATACCCAAATGGTTTTATAAAATAAAATTTGATGAAAATGATAACATCTTCACTTTAAGGTAAGGTTGGTAGCAAGAGGCTTTAAGCAAACGAAGCATGCTAATTATGAAGAAACCTTTGCTCTTGTTATAAGGTTTGAAATCATCAAATTAATGATCTTCATTATAGATCATCTTAAGATGAAAATGTTCCAAATGAATGTTAACTTAACCTTTCTTAATGGTGTTCTAGAAGAAGAGTTCTACATATTATAACTTGAAGGGTTTAAAATCCAAGGCCAAGAAGACAAAGTTTGCAAGCTCAACAAGACTCTCTATGGACTCAAGCAAGCTCCAAGGGCTTAGTTTCATAGAATTAATAATTTTAGTCTAAAAAGTAACTACAACATTTGTATGTTTGAGCATACTCTCTATTCAAACATGTAAGCATTGATATAATCTCAATACCCCTATATGTTGATGACTTAGTCTTAGAATCAAGTTTTAAAATTTTGATTTTAGACTTTGGGAAAGATATGAAAGAAGAATTTGAGATGAAGGATCTATGAGTACTATGGTACTTCCTAGGAATCCAAGTATGTTAAAATCATCATATAAAAATATGGCTTAAAATATGCAAGCTTATCAACTAGTTCACTCCCATCAAACCTTAAACTCCAAGTCAAAGATGAAAATTTCTTAGTTTGTGGTTCTCTCTATTAAATAATGATAGAATCCTTAAGGTTTCTTTAGCAATCAAGGCCTGATATTAAGATTGTGACATTCTATTTTCAAAGTTAATGAAAGAACCTAGACTAAGCCACACAAATGCTCTTAAGCATATCTTGAGATATGTAAAAGAGAAAATAAACTTTGCCATCAATTTTTTCAAGGGCTATGATAATTTTCATGCTTTTTATGATGCTAATCAGCAAGAATATCTTCAAGAGATGAATTTTACATCAAGTTCTTATTAGTTATGTTCTAGTCAACATAAACTTCTTTTTTCTTATGTAGTCGAGAACCATTTGGTGGATGTACAGTTCACGATTTTTGTAGTGGATGAAGCTTATGATTTTTTATTATTTCTGCACCATTGATGCCTTAAATATTAAAATGCAAAAAATATTATAAAACATTAAAATCATAAAAATATTTATTCTTTCTTCATTTTCATAAGTTGTAATGATTCAACCATACCAAAGGAGATCACAACTATATGGCATGGTGTTGGGCCATTGAGGTAGTGAATATAAGTCATTTTATTTGCATTTGTATGTATGTATGTATGTGGTGTTGTGCCTATCTCTTGAGGGATTACAACATAAGAATTGCCCTTGTCTCTAAGTGGGATTCTAATGCATGTATATTTATTATTGTTTGTTTTTTTCTTATAATTATAAAATCCATAAAAAATTTAAAACATAAAATTATAAATATTTTCTCAATATCACACCATGACAACATGGATTATAACTATACCATATGTATCATATGTAGC
This sequence comes from Gnetum montanum, assembly GCA_015680685.1. Classification (NCBI taxonomy): domain Eukaryota; kingdom Viridiplantae; phylum Streptophyta; class Gnetopsida; order Gnetales; family Gnetaceae; genus Gnetum; species Gnetum montanum. The sequence continues at coordinate 11,358 of MNCI01008443.1, forward strand.
ATAATATCTTCATATATTTATTGAACACAATGATATACACAAGTATTCTTGACAATCCACTCAATATTATCCTCAAAGTTTACAACCGAATCACACTATGATTTGTATGATATATTCCATTGGTTCAAAGCTATCAAGACCCATATCATTGATGCCTTTGCTAGGGAAGGGCATTGGAAAATTATCAAGATATATTTATACGTTCTTGATTTTAACTTTTATTCAAATTGCATATGTGTTTTAGTATTATGTGTGTAGGTTGTAAATGCAAATGAAATGATAGATAATGCTAAGAGCCCACCAAATACATCAACTAATGTACCAAAAATATGAAGGAATTTTGTTATATTTTAGCATTCAAAAGATAAGACCCTTCCACAAGTTGTGCCAATTTATCATTAAGATAAGTAAGAAGATGAAGAAATGTTCATGGTTAATTCTCTTGTGGTCCGATGGTGGCTGCACTAGATGACCTCATTGATGCCTTAATCAATATAGGGCTAGATAATAAATGTATAATGTATAAAGCTCATGAGTCCATATTTGATGATTATGAGCCTTGGTACATGCAAGATCTTTAGGATAAAGTGGTAGAAGAAGAGGTTATCTATAGCTTCTCATCTGATCATTCATATAGGAAGCAAGAAGCTAAAGTGGATAAGAAAGACAAAGGGCTAGCTTTCTATCAAGGCCCCTAGTTAGGTACCTTTACTCTTATTTTAGCTGAGTACAATCATCTTCTTTTCAAGTTCTAACATTTGCATTTATCTAGACCCATCGATTGTAATGATGTTCCTATTTCTTCAACTAGGATGATTATCATGAGTTGATGGAAGTTGTACATATTCTAAGAGAGCATGTACATGATATTCGAATCAATTGAATCAACATGATCAATCTACTAACATACAGAGGATTCACCAGTGATGATCCCAAACTCCATGTGCAAGCCTTTGACAATGCTTGCTATCTCCAAGGGATTGTGAGTGATTGACAAAAGTTATCATTATTTTCCCACAGCTTCATTAAGCATGTAGAAACCTAGTACAAAAGTTATCATTATTTTCCCATAGCTTCATTAAGCATGTAGAAACCTAGTAAAAAAGTTATGATTATTTTTCCACATGCTTAATGCTCAGTTTACTACTGAGAGGCTTTTCAAGTAATAGGGATGGATCATTCATGGGGGAGAAATTGTTTGCACAATGTTAAAATTTTATTTACTTGCTATTTCCATTTATGTAATTAATAAAGGTTAGTGTGCTTATTTAGAATTTTTTACTTATTTAGCTCTATGGGTAATCAATGATGATATTTTCCTTTCTTTTTGAGTGTTTTGGTTTCTGTATGTGGGAAAATTGGTTTAGGTGCTTCATGAATGCTCATACAATAAGCCAATGGTGGATTGGCAAGCTACATATGTGATAATGATGTAAGAGCACCAAATGGGTTCAACATGGAGCTTTAGTGGACAAAGTGTTCATGCAACAACATTCATCCACTTACTTTTCTTCTATTCATCATTGTTGAATTAGGATTAGATTTAGTAGGAAGTAAAAACTCAAACTATTAGCTATGAAGATAATTCTACTAGAACTATGATCACATGATGGATCCACACCGTAGAGTATGAGCTTCAAAATCCTAGAAGAGTTTGTGGTTATCGGTATGAAAAGGTGATGAGTAGCGAGGTACCCCTACCCTCAACCATACGAATACGAGCATTTCATGCATGATCCAGTTGAATTCCAAGGACTAAGTGCCTATGCGCCTTTCTGGAACAATGATGGGTTGGTTAATCGTTATCTTCCCAAACTTACTTGTATGTCATGGTTGTATGGTTAAGTAAGCTTAAGGCATATGATTTTTATGTGTTTTATATCCTGTGCTAGTAAGAAGAGGGAGAGAGATAACTAAGTAACTAATCCAATTTAACTATTCATTAACTAGGTTCTAAGTAGTCCTAACACTAGTATCCATTCCCACTTTCCGTACACATCCTGAACCAATGCAACACTACTGGGATTACCAAACGCTAATCGTTACTAGGTTACCAAGCGCTACACACATGCCTGAAGTAGTCATACTAAGTGTATTTAACTAAGAGAGTTGTAGGGTGAGAGAAATCATTAATTAACTAGGAAAGCATTAAATAATAATTATTGCTAATTAATCTATTCTCTATGCTGCAAGGTTTATCATAAAGTTCATCTTTATTTCCCTACAAAAATTGTGCTCAAGTACACAATGCGCGAATAAAGATCCGTTCACTCTATGACTCCTACTTCGGGCACGTAGAAATAATTCTAACTCTGGAGGGAAAAATGGTAAGAGTTTGGCTAAGGGTCTAACTTTCTAATGTGGAAACCAAGGGCTCCACCTCTTATTTATAGGCAAGGAGGTAGGCCATGATATTGGGTATCGTGGATGCGATATCGCGGTTCATCATACTCCCATGACTGAATGAAAACTCATCCTCAAGTTCCTTACAAAATATTGGAAAGCTATGGGATTATTGACTAAATGACCATTGACAGTGGAATGGGGTGATAGACTCAACGTGCTCGGTGAACGGATCAACAATACAATACATAACAACATTAGTGTTCATGACCAAAAAAGTGAACACTTGTACATAAATGACATCCAGCCTTATTTGGCAGCTGGAAGATAAGGAGAGAGAGAAAGAAGAAGACATGTTGGTACCGATGCCAAGATTGCGCCTTTCGTTGTTTATCTCTAGTCATGCCACTAATCTTGCTCCTTTCGTAAGCGTTCTAGTTCTGGTCCATCCTGAGTGTTTCCTCCAGGCCCAATCCATTGTTGCATGATCACCATCTGCACACATAACACAGTCACAAATGAGCAAGGGTAGATAAATCACAATGCAGTTGATGCCTTGCCTTGATGTAAAGTGCATTGGCTGAGTTGTGGTTATGGAAGATACTGATTCTAGAGTTTTAACACTAGTGACTACCTAAGGTGTAGGGGTTAGGAAAAATTGAAAAATCCGGGCCTGGGCTTCCATGACTAAGAGCAAACCTCCGGTAGCAATAGGGTGGAAAAAGACAAGGAATAAGAAAGATGGAGAAAAAGTAACAATGGCAACGCCAATAAAATGGATGTCATGGATGTGGATGAAACAAAAAAAATTATTGATTTTAGGAAATGTTTAAGGAAAAGAAGTTAACAAATGCATCAAAAAGGAATGCCAGTGGGTCCTCCCCAAAGCAGGCTCATGCTCTTGATGCCCTAACAAACCCACAAACCATAGAGTCTGTAGGCTCTAGGAATGTCATTTGGAAGCAAGAGTTAAAAAATTACCCACAAGAAATTACCAAGGAACAACAATGCATCAACGAAGATATAGACTAATGATAAAATCGGCAATGATGAGAAAAATGGAAAAGAAAGGTGGAGAGGAGAGAATGGAATGGAAATCCAAAAACAAGGTTGTGTAAAGTCCCTTGTGTGTTTTATGATTAATGTGACTAAGGAGAACTCATACCAAATATAGGCTCAACAAACCACATTCAGTGACTTCACATCAACACATTTGACCAACCTATCCTCTTGAAGTAACACGAATGCCTCTACAAAAATTCACCACCATTCTGAGGAGAGCAAGATGGAGAAGCAAGAAGTGAGAAAGGGTCTTAGTTAGAGGGAACCTTCATGCATGGGTAACATGTCTTTCTAGTGCCATAATTAGTGCATGTAGCCCAAGTTCATTATCGTGTCTAAGGGGTGTGCTTTGAATTCGCACTATTTTTTTGTGTGTTTTTTGCATGACAACCACACCATGTAAAGACTTATTTTATGTACTCAACTTCTAGTGACTTGATGAATGGTTAGAATGATGGAAAACCTAAGGAAAAAGCATCCAAGCACTCAAGAGAATAGCCAATGCAAATGCATCAAATCCCCTTGAAGTCACTCCCTTTTCATCTTTTGAGTCCTTCCTTAGTTTGAGATATACCCAACCACCAATTTGTTAACAGTTTTATTGAGAAAGGCACTGTATAGGTCCAAGAAAGGGAGACCATAGGATTTTATAGATGCATGAACAATGTGGAATCATTGCCTATTTGATCAAAAGAACCATACCGTAATATCAACATCATACTTCAAAGGTAAAATCCAAACATTAGTAATCAATATGATATTATTCATGCCACCATCATGAACACTTATTGGGTTATTAACAAATCAAAACAAAATAAAATAAAGACACTAAGAAATGGTAAAAATATGAACGATGGTGTAAAATAGAAATAGGAAAGATTAAAGAAATGTGCAAAACAAAAATGTGTAAAACAAAAATTTGTAAAAGAAAAATTTAGAAAGAGCTGAGGACTTTCAATGATTAGCAGAGATGGCCATCTTCCCCATGACTACGTTGGAAGGAGGAGATCATAAATAATGAGCAAGGTTGACCACCTATAGAGGTAGCATATGTTCTAGCTATCCTAAACTCATGGAAAGGTTTTTTTTATTACACGTTGACTAATAGTCTCTTATCTAGGCTCTCAGGTTTATATATGGTCATGGCCCTTAAAGGAAAAGTTGCATAGATAATGTAAGGTCCCTCCCATAGTGTTTGAAATTTGGTATGTTGTGACACATGTGTGGGGTTCTAGTAGAGAACCTTATCTCCTGGTTGGTACTTAACTTTCCTAATTTTCTGATTATGACGTTATTTATTAAATGCCTTGTGCAACTCATTAGATGACAGGGTAGCTAGTCGATTCTCATCTAGCAAGTTAAGAGTCATCAACCTTTGTTTTTGTGCTAGATCAAGATCAAGATTGAGATCACATGCTGTGGCTAGTGTACAGAGCTCAGTTTGGATAGGGAGCATTGAAAGTTTTCCATACACTAACTCATAGGGAGAGTAGCCTATAGGGAGTTTCCATGTGGAGCAGTATGCCCAAAGAGCATCATTCAGTTTAGTGCTCTAGTCTTGTCTATACTTGCTAATGGTTCTAGTCAGTATCTTAGTAATCTCCCTGTTGGTGACCTCAGCTTGACTGTTTTCTTAGGGGTGGTATGGTGTAGTCAATTTGTGCTTAACCCCTAAGCATTGCATTAACTTACGAAAAGTTACACCTATGAAGTGTGTTCCATTATCTGAGATAAGTGCACCTAGCACACCAAACCTATTGATGACTTGTTGTTGAAAAAATCATGCAGTTGTAGATGAAGTGCAATCTTTAACAGTAGCTGCTTCAACTCATTTTGTTAAGTAGTCTATGGTAACTATGATGTAAGCCTTTCCATTGGACATTGGTGTAATGGGCCTCATGAAATTAATTCCCCAAATGTTAAAGGATTCTAATAGTTGAATCCATTGTTGCAGATCCTCCATTCTAGCAGTCATTCCCCCATCACATTGACAACGCTCACAAGATTGGATGAATTGATGGGTATCCCGGAACAAGGTAGGCCAATAATATCCTACAAGTAAGATCTTGATGGCTGTTCATCTCCCAAGATAATGACCCCCACAAGGGCCCTCATGAGCATCTTGGAGAACTCTCAGTTGCTCTCTATTGGGAACACACCATCGAACTAAGCCATCGGGACATACTNCTCTCTATTGGGAACACACCATCGAACTAAGCCATCGGGACATACTTTGTAAAGTTTCCCATTGATCTCCATAAAGTACTTGGCTCTGTGAAGAAACTATTGTTTCTTCTTAAGGTCTAGCTCTTTTGGTGTTTTTTGGGTAAGGAGATAGGTAAGAATGTTGTTGTACCAGTTTGTCTCCATGGGTGACTGGTCATTCACTACACTGGCAAAGAGGAACTCATCAGGGAAGTGATCGGAGATTAGATACTCGTCCTCTTTGTTGTTCCAGCACAACCAAGATAAATGATCAGAAACTACATTTTTGGTGCCTTTACAATCGATCATCATTAAATCAAACTCTTGTAGGATTACCAGTCATTGTATAATACATGGGCTTACCATTGGCTTATTCATGAGGAACCAGATTGCACTATGATCCATGTGTATGAATACTTTGTATCCCAATACATAGTGTCTAAATTTTTTAGTGCAAACACTATAGCCATTAATTCTTTTTTTGTAGTAGTGTAGTTAAGTTGTGCACCACCTATACTTTTACTTGCATAGTGGATGTAATAAGGACATTTCTAGTCATCTAATAGTGTAAGTACGAATCCTAAGGCATAGTTGGATGCATCATGCATGACATGGAATAGTTTGGACCAATTAGGACCTTGTAGAATGGGTGTTTCTACTAGCTTCTATTTCAGATTTTGGAGAGCCCATTTGCATTCCCTAGTCCAATTGAAGGGTACATCCATTTTCGTTAACTCTACCAATGGTTTGGTAATCTTTGAAAAGTTCTCTATGAATCTCCTATAGTATCTAGTATGTCCAAGGAATGATCAAATGTCTTTAACAATTTTTGGTTGATGGGTAATTCCTTGGATGAATTTGATTTTCTCAGGGTCTACCTCTATCCCTGGATGTGAGATTTTATGCCCAAGAACTACGCCTTATTGGACCATCAAATGGCTTTTTTGCCAGTTGAGCCTCAAATTAGTTTCTACACATCTTTTCAGCACTTTCTCTAATCAGTCCAAGGCTTGATCAAAGCTTGCTTCATAAGTGGAGAAGTCATCCATAAAGACTTCCACACCATTTCCTATATACTTCTGAAATATTCTTAGAACTAAGCGTTGAAACATTGCAGGGGTATTGCACAAGCCAAATAACATTTGTTTGTATGCAAACCTTCCCTAAGGACTAGTGAACATAGTTTTGGCTTGGTCTTCTAGGGCTATTTGTATTTGGTTGTATTCGCTATAGCCATCCAAAAAACTATAATAGTGATGCCCTACGATTGTGTCTAAGACTTGGTCAAAAAATGGTAATGAAAAGTGATCTTTGAATGTTGCCATGTTTAGCAGCCTAAAATCTATGCACACCCTCCATTTGCCTTCTTTTTCAGGCACGATTACTAAGGGACCAACCCATTTGCTATCGGAAATGGGGTATATGAACCCAGCCTTTAGAAGCTGTTCAATTTCTTCTTTTACTACTTGCTTCAACTTTGGGTTCAATCACCTCTGTGGTTGTTTTTGAGGCTTCATGGAGGAGTTAGTGTAAATCCTATGCTACATATCCTAGGATCTATTCCAGTTAATTCTAGCTATGACTAGGTGAAGGCTTTTGAACACTTTTTTATTACCTTTAGTAGACTTTCTTTTTGTTGTGGAGCAAGTCTTGCATTGATGATTACCAATTTTCCATTCTTAAGGAATGTGTATTCCATACCAGTGGGCAATGGTTTTAGCTCTACGGGCTCTTATTTAAATTTCTTAGGAATTTCTAAGTTCCCCCAGTTGATGTTTTCTAAGTTAGGACTGAGAAGTTGGCGGTGGACTTGCTCCAATGCATCTATGCTATTTATGTAAGCGCAAGTCAAACCCTTAGTTAGTTCCATGCATATAAGTGAGCTGCTTTCTTGATCAACTATCAGCCATTGGGTGTCTTCTTGTCATGTGGCTTCTGCATACAGACACCTTTGTATATTGATCATTTGTGCACATTGATTGCATGTAGGAAATGTTAAACTTTGCACAACCCATGATCTCTGCAAGCAATTGCACCCTGTGTCACTGTATGCAATGCATGGAACCTTCTTCTTCTCGATCTATTCCAAAGTGTTTTCCTTACATATTTCTAGGGAAAGATCACAGATTCCTAGGTGCACATCGATAGTGCTTAGCCATGCCCTTTCCATTATGATTGGAAAGTTTCCCTTACTATTTTTTACTTGAATCACCAAGAAGTCAGCTGGATATGACCATCCACAAATAGTGGTAACAATGTCCTCCACTAATCCCAAAGGAACAGTGATGGACTGGTCATCCACCTCTAAGTAGACGTTGCTCTTTTTTAATGGAGGCAGGTTCTAGGCCTTATACATTTCTTGGGATATTAGGTTGACACTGGAACCTGAATCCAAAAGAGCTTTGCATGGCTCATTTCCAACAATTTGTAGATATATTAGGGGACTCCCAAGATTAGAGAATTTCCTGGGAAGGTGGCTAGCTTTGATCCAATTAGTATGACATGTGTTACATGACCGTATGAATTGAATGCAATGTTAAGTTTGAAGGGGCCTCTGAATCTTTAGTTGATATGGAGATGTCCAAAGACTCAGCCACTTGGGGTTGTAAAGGCTTGGTTGGACTATTGGTTTTGAAGAAAGATCTTTTCTTTGTATGGTTGTCAGAACCAATAGCAGGTTGAGTATTAACAACCCTTGTGGCATTGCGTTGTTGTGGCTGAGTAGGGAGTTCACCTTGCATTGTTGAAGAAGGTGGTAATGGAGCTATTAGTGGAAGAGATGCGGCTAGATTGGAAGGATGGTACACTTATGGGATATCACCCCTAGGAGAGGGAGTTCTATAGTACTCACGGGCTTGGTAGTGATGCTGAGAACTGACGTGACCAACAAAGTCACATGGAAAGATTGGATGATGCACATAATATCCATATGGGTCAGGTTGCTGGTAAGGATATTTTTTCCTTGGTGGTGGCATCCCCCATGATTGTGGGTGCTGCCACTGTTGATGCTGCTCAATTGGTTGTGCTGGAGTTCCACTTGGATAATATGTTAAAGGTTGGTGGAACTGCCTTGGGTTACCTTGGGGATAAGGTAATCATTGGGATGTTTGCCATTTGTTTAAATGTGGATTAAGTGCATAAACCCCAGACTCTTGCAAATGTGAGATCACAGGTCAACATCCCTTAGGATGATCCTATTGAAAAATCTCACATCCACTATCACTATCTATATCTAAGTTCACAACCTCTTCAATAATAGCAACTTTACCCTTACCCTTGTTACGTGTATTTTCTGCATCTCTCTTTTTCCTTTTATCACGATCACTACCTCACTCTCTAGACTCCTCTACTACTTTGAGAATATTTTGAAACCTACTATCCAGGGAGTCCCACATTTGGTCTACCTTTGCCGATAATTCTAATGCTAACTTTTGAATAGGCAAGGTTTTCCTATTCACCATCTCCTCAAGTGGTGACTCTTCCTCATCCTCACAAAATCATACTCCCTTCTTCTAGAGGGAAGGATCTCAGTTATATTCTTTCACACTCTCCCTATTTCGTAGCTCACCCTCTTCTTTAGCAAATTTCTTCAGTAGTCTATGAATTTGATGGGACCTAAGCTCAGATAACCTTCCTTGGGCATACATCCCAAGGGTTCTTCTTGTTTCATGCCTAAGACCATCTACGAGATGGTGTAGTTGATCCTGCTGCAAATAACCATGGCTAGGACAATGATGTAATAGTGCATAATAATGGCCCATGGTAGCATCTAAGGGTTTATGACTTCCTTGTTTCCATCCTTGGATTTACTTTCATAGGTTAGACACCTAGGAGTACATTTGGTACTTATCGTTGAACAATTCTAACATAGTACTCCACCTATGAATGGATTTTGGTTCTAAGGACCGGTACCAACTTTTAGCTTGTTTTATTAGTGTCCATGGGAACAAATTAAGTTTTTTCCACTCATTTTCTATGTTTTTCAAGGCACACGCATCATGAAATGCTTGTAAGTGATTTTGAGAATCAACGTTATATCCCCCTTCAAATTGTGGATGTTATTCATGTCTAACCTCTTGATCCTAATATCTTCTTGGTGCCTTGTTGGAACTCTCATAGCCTTAGTTATATTTAGCATGCTTCTAGTAGCGAGCAGGGGTTCATCATGATGATCTCATTTGTAGCATCTATGGTGCCTATGTGGTTCCCTACTCTTACTTCTTCTATGATGTGATTCCCTAGAGTTCCCTCATCCTCTGTCTTGGTTGTCTTGTCTATGACTTCCACTTTGTTTTTCCCTATCCTCATGATCTATTTCTCTATGGCTACATCCAGAAACTGAAGGAGAGGGTGAAGGAGACAATGAAGGTGATGGAGAAGGAGAACCACCACGATGATGGTGTTTACTACCTTCTCTTTGGTGGTCCCTTCCTCGATTGCGATTGCAATCAAAATGCCCACATTTGTAATGTGTCTTTGTTCCTTTTTTAGATACTTTATGTCTGTTGGTATCAACACCTGGGTTGTGAACATTAGAATGGAGGTTTTGATACACAACCCCTTGACCAAAGTCAAGGGGAGGAAGATCGTTATGTGGGTGACTACCTGAGGTAGGTTCATCACTCTTAATTTCACTTAAAACATGGGGGGCATCCTTAGACCATTTTCCCTTTAAGGACTTATAGTGTCTCTCTTGTTGCAAATCCCTTTGATGTTGCACTTCTGTGGGACTATATTCTTTTGAATCATAGTCCTGTGTAATGTACTCTGCATGTAAGTGTTTCATGCCTATTCATGTGAGAGCACAAAGAAGCATACTTGGGACTGAATGGTCGGGAGGTAACACTATGTTACCTTCCAAGCCATGCCAACACAGCTGTTCAGCTTAGTGGAGAATAAAGATGAAGTCAGGTACATATTCATTGAGATGAATATATACCACATGAAACTGTTGAGGAATTGGTGGATCAACGTCATGTGTATCCTACCGCCAATTGCTTTTTGTGTTAGTCCTAGGTGGTGAAGTGCTTTTGTGTGAAGAAGAAGACATCTTGTCTTGTTCAGTGTGCAATGTACTATTATCTTTTTCTTAATCAAATCTAAGGTTTTGTTCCAATGATGTGAATGATTTCCTAAGTTCTACGTAGCGCACAAACAACTAAGTCCCTGGAAACGGTGACAATGATGAGTAGCGAGGTACCCCTACACTTAACCATACGAATACAAGCATTTCACGCACGATCTAGTTGAATTCCAAGGACTCAATGCCTATGCACCTTTGTGGAATGATGATGGGTTGGTTAATCGTTGTCTTCCCAAACATACTTGTATGTCATGGTTGTATAGTTAAGTAAGCTTGACGCATATGATTTTTATGGTTTTTAAGTATTTTATATCCTATGCTAGTAAGGAGAGGGAGAGAGATAACTAAGTAACTAATCCAATTTAAATATTCATTAACTAATTTTTAAGTACTCCTAACACTAGTATCTATTCCCACTTGCCATACACATCCTGAACTAAATCAACGCTACTGGGATTACCAAACGCTAATCGTTACTAGGTTACCAAGTGCTACACGCATGCTCAAAGCGGTCGTACTAAGTGTATTTAACTAAGAGAGTTGTAGGGTGAGAGAAATCATTAATTAACTAGGAAAGCATTAAATAATAATTAATTCTAATTAATCTATTGTGTATGCTACAATTTTTATCATAAAGTTCATCTTTATTTCCCTACACAAAGTGTGCTCAAGTACACAATACTCGAATAAAGATCTATTCACTCTATGACTCGTACTGTAGGCATGCAGAAATAATTCTAACTTTGGAGGAAAAAATGGCAAGAGTTTGGCTAAGGGACTAACTTTCTAATGTGGAAACCAAGGGCATCACCTCTTATTTATAGGCAAGGAGGCAGGTCGTGATATCGGGTATCCGATATCGCATGGTAGATTCGATATCGTGGATGCGATATCATGGATGCGATATCGTGAATGCGATATTGCAGTTAATCAAAAGGGCATATCATTGAGGGTCTTTGTGACCATTGGATGGGTCTAATTAGTATGATTATATCAAGGTTCATGTGGTGCCTTGCTTGGCTACCCTAGGTAGAAGAGGTTTGTGTCATAAACCTATGCATTCCATGTGGCAGGAGATGAATTCTCATGTTTGTGCAATTCAAAGACTCTAGGTGGTGATCTAGCACTCCAATCATTTCCATGATTTTCATACTCCATAAAAAAAAATTTTCCATGAAAAAATAAAAAATAAATATATATAATAAAAATGATCATGAAAAGGAAATAAAATCAAAAAGAAAAAAAAAGAGTGAGGAGATGATGGAAATAGTAATATACTTTCAAGCTTATTAGTTGTACAAATTGGTTTTTTTACCATTTAAACTAATCTTATAGTTTCTCACACCAAAGTCAAACTACTGGTTGAACCTATGCATATGAAAACCTTTTTCATGTTCATCCCATTTTTCAAATTTCTTGAATTATCATAATGTTACACTCTATGACAATATCTTACTCATCCTTACCCATGGCCATGAAGGTTTAGAAGTCTCTTCCTTTGTGAACCTTAGTAATGTTAATTTCTGCATTCATCCAAGTCTCTAATCATTTGTTTTGTGGATCCACAATCTTCATCCTTGATCGAAGCCTTCACAAGCTTTTAATCCAAAAAATATTCTATTACTGTTCATGGTATTGTACTTTTTGTGAACATGTGGGACCATTAGTGCAACCAAGGGGATTGATGAAAGGTTTTTAATAGAGAAAAATTCAAGGATCCTACCATGCATACATGCATGGATGAAGGAAAACCAAATTGAAATCTTAACATCTAGATGTTTGGTGTCATGTTGCCTTAGTTTGGTTCATACCAATGATTATACCTAAGTTTGAGAATGGTAGCATTTATCATTGTTCTTACACATAAGTTTTACAATGGTAGTATGATACCTAGGGGAAGCTCACTTGATTTTTAATAGATTTCATAGCTAATCATGTAGGGAGGATTATAATCCAAGCTTCGTAGACTAAGCCTTTGTCTACAAATCTTTGTGAGAACCACTAGTTTTTGAGGAGGAAGAAGAGCAAGAACTTCAATTGCCCAATATAGAACCTATAGGTCCTATTCCATATCATGAAAATCTTACTTTAGAAAGACCTTCACCCAGAAGCAGATTAAGAGATAAGTAGTCATGTTCTTGATCTTTGGGTCAAGCACTGGGTCAAGCACATGTATAGTAGCAACCAACCGAACAAGTGCCAGAGGAGCTGGTAGAAGATGATGAAGATGATGCTAATGATCTTTAAGAGGGTGTGAATGATCATGATGTCCAGTAGTGATGCATCCATGAAGAGAAAAACTATCATAAGTTCCTTCAACTTGATCTTCGTGAGCTTAAGAAGTTATTGCAACAAACGGGCTTCTACAACTACATTATCCAATTCTTCATGTGGTACTACTACAAGATAGAGAAATTATACAAAAACCTTACTACTAATGGTACCATGGCTACCGTTGGTGGAGTTCCTATGCCTATTTCCACATGGGAAATCTCATAGGCTATAGGATTTTCAATCAAACTAGTAAATAATTAGTGGTCATGGATCCAAAAAATTAATCCCAAGCTCAAGTTGAGAGTCATGCTAGAGGCCTTTGATATGGAAAAATCTAAGGTAAATATGTTAAAGCTTCCCCTATATTAAAATGCTATGTGAAAATTCATCAACCAAAACTTTCTACTTACCAAACAATCCTAAGGTATTTCTACTCAAGGGGGATGGGGGGAAGGTGGGGAAGTGGGAGGAAACTAAGGTTGTTGCTATGATGAGAGGGAATTATGCCATAACTATTCCATATTTTCTCTACTAATCCCTAATCTAGGAAATCAAAGACCTAGCCAAAGATAAGATGGAGGTTAATCTGAAAACTCTACAACTGGGTAGCCATAGTCAACCATGTGGAAAGACATTCCCAAATAGTAGGAATTTTGGAATGGAAGAACGTGATGATGGTTTCTCTAAGATGATATCCTAAGATTATTGGAGCTATACTCAACTTTGAGGACAAGATTCCCTATACAAAATTATCTCATCTTTGACCTTTAGACTAGCTTCACTAGTGCCAATTGAGAGCACCAATCATACCTCAAGGATCTCAATCAACATAGGTGCTTTGACCTAGTAGATTTTTTTCATAACCTTCTAGTTTTGTTATTAGGAAAAGTAAGGAACCTCTTCTTTGTGTCAGTTCTCAGGTTGTAATGCACATTGAAGGTGAGAGATAGCATGCCACAATCCATGTTGAAGGATCGTAAGACCTTAGCAACAATTTCTAGAAAATGATGGAAGCTATTATTAATGGTGAAGTAATAAGTGAGGTCCTTTTCTAGTTTCCTCCCCCATTATTGAATGATTTACTAATGGCTCATTTTAATTCCTTTATTTAGTCTCATATTTATGCACTTTCATATAATGTTTCCTTATCACATCAATTAATGCATAGCATGCATAACATATAGCATGTAACTAAAGTCCTTTAGGTATCCTTTAATCAACTTTGAACTAGTCATTGGATGGAGGAGGAATAGAGAGTTGATCTTTGCATTGAGTTTTTGTTGAGGAATATCAATAGTACAATCAAGACTAAACTCATCAAGGTACAAGTCAAGTTGAAAACTGTTGATGTTGATGAAACATTCTATCTATGGAAGTTATAGAGAAGCCAAGACAAGGTATGATAGCTTCATGAATAATTAGAGCATCTGATATTGTTGGTACCTACACCTTTTGTAATCACTCTAGATATGCAGATTGAGTGTGTGTAAGCTAAGATATTCCAAGGGCACTAGGATAGTGAAGAGATATGTTTATAAAAGATGGTATGAAATGGAAAATTAGAATGTTAAAAAATTAGTTCCAATAATGGAAAAGAATGAGTTAAGAAAAGGAGAAAGAGGTACTTTTCCTTTTTCAACAAGTGCAAAGGCTAGAGGATGAAATTTAAATTATGGTGCAATTTTAGAACAAGTACCTTTACACAAAAAATAAGCATTGGAACTTGTAGTAGGAGCTAGTAAATAAGGCTACAAATAAAACTAATGATCTAAGGAAGATTCATTTTATTGAGTAGGTAACCTAGGATGTTAAGATATGTAGACTGCACAAACTTGTAGTTGTTTTCAATAAACAAGTATTAGGGAGAGGTCTAAGGTGAAGGAGAAATTTGACATCTTACATGCCAAAGTCTAATAAATGGTCGCAAGTGAACTAACAATACATGAGAAAATGGATCTCCAGGGAAACATGTATATTCTCTGCTATAAAGAAGCTATTGCTATCCTTGAGAAAAGACTTAAGAAACCTCAAGAGAATATGCAGATGGAATGGAGGAGGTATCTTTATGTGGTCCAATCTTCCATAGGTAGACCATGAATGGGGCTAGAAGATAAAATTTGTCAGTCAGTGGTTGAACTAGACATAGCTTAGCATGAGCTCTTTTAGGCAAGAAAGAGCCATAAGAAGTTCTAGGATGATTCTAAGGAATGATGACAAGAACTCCTATGGGAGCAAGGACTACTGGATGAACAAAATTGACTACTCTAAGAAAGCATGATAGATTTGAAAGTACAACTTCAAAGATTTTATAGCTTCATACCTAGCTTCTCTATCTTCTTTTCATATGAAGCAACCACATTAGGGGGATTCTTCTCTAAGACACTACCCCCTAGCATTTCTTGATTAGGTGGCTTGTACTTTATTGTAAAATAGTCATGATCTATACATCTATGCATTGTAATCTTCCACATTGATCATGTAATGTGTCCATTTTTAGTCTTGTATTTTGGGCTTTAAAGCTATGGAACCAGCTTTAGTTAGTTTTGGGGTAATGATAAGTTATCCATTGGCATTTTATAATTCAATTTTAAGCCTTGGATTTGGGATATGTATCATGTACCTAGTGTTTGTGGTTTTTGTGTGTATGGTTAATGTTTCTACCTCCTAGGTTTACATTCTACTCCTCCATTTAACATTTGTTAATTTAATGCATGTTTCAAGCTTCATGGATTATTTCTAGATTTGTTCAAAGATTCTTTGAAGTCCACAATCAGTTTCTTAGCCTCTAACTTTCATCCAGGAAATCTTGGCAAAGCATTGGTGGTAGAGATGCACTAACTTCCCTACACTAATGTATACCATGTGTTAATGCAGGGACACTAATGTACCTAATTTGGTATCTTAGTTTGGATGCTTTTTATTCTTTGCCTCCTTGAGTATCTTCTAAGATTTATTGAATGCATTCATGGACCTCTATTAATACTTGGGCATTAGCAAACCCTTACTGTTATATTGCAAAAACTTCAAATACTTGGGGATGAGCTCCATAAGAAATAAGAACTTGATTCCAAGCATTTTCTTTTGGCTTTTGGCATTGGTTTCATGTGAAGAGTACTTCCTCCCTTGGGTAAGTCATTTATTTTCCATTTTTTATGTGTGTTTTGACTCATCACTTTTACAAGTGTGGCTAGACTTTGTGAGAATGCTACCATGGTTATGTAGTCTAAAATTATTTCATTGATATGAATTCTAGTGTTTGCATGATAAATACAGTGTATGATTTTTTCTTACTTTTTCACCATTGATGCCTTAAAGATTAAAATACCAAAAATATTATAAAATATTAAAAATCATAAAAATATTTATTCCTTTCTCATTTTCATAAGTTATGACGATTCAACCTTACCCAAGGAAGTCATATCTGTATGACATGATATTGGGCCATTGAGATTATAACTAAGAGCCATTTTATTTGCATTTGTATGTATGTGTATGTGTTGTGTTGTACCTATCCTTTGAGGGATCATAACACAAGCATTGCCCTTATTCCTAGGTGGGATTGCAATATGTGTGTATTTATTATTTTTTCTTTGTTTCTTATAATTATAAAATCCATAAAAATTATAAAACATAAAATTATAAATATTTTATTAATCTCACAAAATGGCAACACAAGTTATAACTATACTAGATATATCATATGTAGCATAATATCTTTTATATTTATTAAATGCAATGATATACATGAGTGTTCTTGGAAAGCCACTCAACATCATTCTCATAGTTTACAACTAGATCACATTGTGATTTGTATGATATATTCCATTGGTCTAAAACTAGGGGGAATCCTATTAATCATCCAAATAAGTAAAAACACATAAAGAAAAGGAATATTAATATTAAAGCTAGCCTCCAAAGGGTATAAATATTTATATTATCTTTTAAGATATTTTTAAATGATTAAATTGACTATATAACCTATTAAGGCATTAGGTATGTTTAACAAAGGTTTGATCTCTTGGCATCATAACCAATGAACACTTAGTAATAAGCACATATGCTATTGATTTTCAGTTATTAATGTTCAAAATAATGGCTATTACAAATACAATACTTAAATCACAGTATATTAGTAAATAATTTTTTTAACTTAGGAAGTGTAAATTTTTATATTTAATTACTAGGTATTAAATCATAATAATTCTCAAAAGAGAGTAAGATACCCCAATGCAGCATTCTTGGAAACTACTTCTTATATAAAATAAATAATGAAAAGTAGAAGTAAGTTGATTCTATAAGAATGTGTTTATTACTAGCTTGAAGGTAATCATCTTTGGTAATAGGACAAGACTCTTCAATAGTACTTTTAAAAGTTTGAATATTTCTAAGCATTCAAGACTCAAATACACAGATTTTATAAAGTTTCCTAGGATATTTGCACTAATAACAAAAAATGAGGATTTTTCCATTATTAATTGTTATATATAGGATGTTCCTCTCTTAGTAAAATAAATTGCAAAATGCATTGATAGTGATAATGGTTAGATGCTCATTCTCAAAAATAGACCTATGTAAGGAAAACCCAAAAATGATAGTAGTTGATCTCATAATAACATTTTTCATTGCTGTCTTTTTCCTTAGGCAATCTATTTTTGTAGCTCTTGAGTTATCAACATAATAGCCTTGGCCCAAACAAATGTGGTTAACTACATGAGTTCTTTTTAGCTAGTCACCTTTTAAAGTGTTGGATCCTTTGCTATTTGTAGTTTCTTCAAATCATCTTCAATCAAGTCTTGGTTCTCTAACACTAAAAAAAATTTGGAAGACATGATTCTTACTTAGTAAGTGCTAAAACTACAATTGTATTAGAGTTTTAGAATATATGCTTCAACAAATCAGTCTATACTTCATTTTAATGAAGGTGCTTGGGCTACTCATTCATGATAGATGAATTACATGGGAAGAGGCTTTTAGCCTCTATGGTCTAGAGAGGATGAGAAGAAAAACATTTCTAAGATATCTTTGGGAAGGATGAAAATATTTTTTCCTTTGTAACTCCAAATTTTAATATGAGATAGTTACCAATAGTGATAGTATTCAAATTAAATTTAACAAATCTTCAAGAATGGAATTATGATTTCCATTTTTGATGAGAATAATGAAATATATTTAGAAAGTTCCAATTTATCTAAAAATTTGAAAATATTTATGAATCTCATCTTCAGTATGTGGAATAGTATTTCCTTGATGCCTTTTTCAAGACATTTTTTACATATATTTTATGAGTGTTTAGTTACACAATATGCTTACAAACATACATCTAGACTTTGCATCAACTTTAACCAACTATTAACGATATCTTTCTTGGTAACTAACCTCCTTTGTCTCATTTTATTTGATAATCAATAGTATATAGTATAGAATCTAGCAATTTTGAAATAAAATTTAAAATAATATAATTAGCCTAGTTATCAAGAAATTAATTCTTGACCAAACCCATTTATGCTCTTATGAGAAGAAAAATACAAGTGTTTATCATATATTACACCCATGAAATCTCTGCTTCATTTCACTTCAAAAGTGGATTTTGTTCTAAGTTAATGCAAGTATTAAAATATCTACACAAGATAAATTTACTAATATGAGTAATATAAACCATAAAAATTTCTAAATATTGGAAAAAAATATTCTATCTAAAACACAAAAATATGGAAAATTTTCTATCTCCCACTTTTTAGCTATGCTAAAGCTATCAAAAGCTTAAACAATTATGCTTTATAAGACAACAACATTATTGTTGCTTGTTTAGTTTCTTTAATCATTTATTATTCCTTGCATATTTAGTTAATTCCCATTTTCTTAAGTCCTTGTTTATCTCAATTCTTTTATTTGCAGTGCTAAATTTCATCAATATATTTTAAGGTCTTTCATGTGTTGGTCCAACCCCAATGGCCTTTAAGATTATTTCTTTAAAGAGAAGTCATTCTTCTTGAGTTTTTTTATTGTCTCCTCTATATTTTCATTTTTTACATATTTTAAACCAAAGTCCTTTAAATTTCAATCCCTGCATTTTTTCTCTTGTTATTCTTAAAATGTCTTTAAAATTATAATTTCTTCTTTTTGTAGTGTATCATATCTTATCTGGTATTTTTGGTCTCAATGGTATTAAGGGGATACAAAATCTTCTCATCTACTCCAATACATGCAAATCAAAAATCATATTTTTACTAATAAAGTAATACCTCATCAACTTTTAAATATGACTAACTACTTTCTCTATGGATGCTAATTTTGGCTTCCATTCTTGCCTTTCTTTACAGGTGTAATAATAGAGTAGCCTTGTGGTAGGACCCTTTTTGTTCATTAGTCACATCTACCCTGTTGTGTAGGTAGGAAATGTGCTACCAACTCTAAGGGATGTGCTATCAACTCTAAGTTATATTTTCTCAAAAAATAAGAATAAAAATCAAATTAAGCATTAGATATCTTCACCATGGGCTAACATGACACTTGCATTGACATGAAGTCATAATATCACCTCTAACTTGATATAAAACCACAAAGTAAATCCCAACAAACTTTTGGATATGACTAACTTGGTGTAAACCAGATATCCTCCTCTACCTTCTCCTATAGATCCACCATCTTTGTTTGTATCAGCCTAAAGCCACCTTCACCTAATTCCATCCAAATGTTCATCCTTCTTCTAATTCCTTTTAGATCTTCATTCATCACATATTTCTACTGAGATTTGCATAATCTCTCACGATCTCCATGAAAGAGATTTAGAGTTGACAAGTAGCTATATCAATGATGCCATGGAATGACATGGCTTTTAATAAGAATCTCTCTTTCACATTACCAGACAATTTATCAAAGAAAAACTGGAGGTGCATTACATTTTGTTGGCCATAGTTATTATGATAAATTTAGGCCATGGTTATCATGCTAAAATTCAGCTATGGTTATCTTGTTAAAATTCGGCTATGGTTATCCGGTTAAAATTCGACTATGGTTATTAAAATAGTAGGTGGTTATCATTAGTTATTTATTGAAGAAAGGTTGTAAGAGGTCACGGATGATGGCAAGTGGAATGAAATGGATGGTAATGTTATTGCCAATTTACACTTGGCACTACCAAATGGGGGTCTTTCAAGTATTGCAAAAAAGAAGACGACAAAGGAAATATGGGACACTCTGACGAAGTTGTACGAGGCTAAATCACTCCACAAAAAAATATTCTTGAAGAGAAGACTTTACACTCTTCGTATGGCAGAAACCTCATCGGTAACTGACCATATTAACACCCTAAATACTTTATTTTCTCAACTCACATTGTTGGGCTATAAAGTAGATGCAGGTGAATAGGCAAAAATTCTACTTCAAAGTCTACCAATTCATATGATCAACTCATCATCAACTTGACTAACAATGTCCTTATGAATGCTCTTGTCTTTGATGAGGTTGTAGCTGTGGTTCTTGAAGAAGAAAGTTGGTGCAAGAACAAGAAAGATAGGTTGGCAAACAAGGTGGAGGCCTTAATAATGATGAGAGGGAGATCCATGGAACATGATTCCAACTGGAACTAAATTCATGGTAGATCTAAGTTAAGAAGTAAAAAGAAAAAAATTACTTACTACAACTATGACAAGAGAGGACACCTAAAGAAGGAGTGTTGGAACAAGAAGAGTAATTAAAAGAATCCTCAAGGGAATGTGGCAAGTACCTCATATGATAGTGATGTTCTATATAGCGAGGCAACTATTGCTGAAGGCAGACAGAAGATCATTGATTCTTGGATCTTGGATTCAGGAGCAACATGGCACATGACCTCTCAGAGAGAATGGTTTTATCACTACAAACCAATCTCAGAAGGATCTGTGTACATGGGAAATGATCATGCTTTGAAAATTGCTAGTAGTGGTGCTGTTAAGAAAAATATGTATGATGGTACTATTCGCACCATACAAAAGGTATGAAATGTGGAGGGCCTAAAGAAAAATCTACTGTCTTTAGGACAACTAGACGATGTTCGATGAAAAACTCATATAGAGAATGGGATCTTGAAGATTACCAAAGGAGCACTTGTTGTAATGAAGGAAGAAAAGGTTGCTACAAATTTGTACATGCTTCTGGGGAACACACATCAAGTGGGAGAGTCTTCTATTACATCAACTAGTTTGAAAGAACAATTGATGATGTTGTGGCATCGAAAACTTGATCATATGTCAAAACAAGGTTTGAAGATTCTCTCTAAACAGAAACTACTTCCTAGACTCAATTTGGTATGTTTACCATTTTGTGAGCATTTTGTTACTAGTAAGCAACATATATTAAAGTTTAGCAAATCAACAACTAAGAGTAGAGGCATCTTGGACATGATGCACTCTAATGTTTGGCAAGCACCAATCACTTCCCTAGGGGGAGCAAGATACTTTGTATCTTTCATTAATTATTACTCTAGGAGATGTTGGGTGTATCCAATTAAAAGGAAAGTGGATGTCTTTTTAGTCTTCAAAGTTTTTAAAGCATAGGTAGAACTTCAGTTCGAACAAAGGATCAAGTATCTAAGGAAAAATAATGGAGGAGAATATACAAGTGATGAGTTTGATGCTTTTTGTCAATAAGAAGGCATCAAGAGGCAGTTCATAGTGGCACACACTCCTCAACAAAATGGAGTGGTAGAATGGATGAACAGAACCTTGTTGGAAAAAACAAGATCAATGTTCAGGGCAGAAGCAATCAATCATTCTCCATCAACTATGATTAATCTAAAAACACCAATGGAAATGTGAACTGGTAAGCTAGCTATTTATTCTCATCTCCATATATTTGAAAGTGTTGTGTATGTGATGTATAATCACCAAGAAAGATCGAAGTTGGACCCAAAGTCCAGGAAATGTATCTTCGTAGGGTATGCTGATCGAGTTAAGGGGTATTGCTTGTGGGATCCCACTACCCACAAGGTTTTCATCAGCAGAGATGTGATATTTGTAGAAGGTTTTGTAGAAGAAGGAAAAGAGAACTTGGTTTGCAGTTTGAACAAATCTCTGCATGGTTTCAAATAGGCACCAAGGTGTTGGTACAAGAGATTTAACTTATATATCATGAACCTTGGGTACAGTAGACTCAATGTAGACCCTTGTACATATTTCAAGAGGTTTGATAAAAATTTCATCATTTTTCTATTGTATGTGGATGACATGTTGGTTGTAGGCCCCAACAAAAAGCAAATCCAAGAATTGAAGACATAATTAGCTAGGGAATTTGATATGAAATACTTGGGACTAGCAAACAAGATTCTAGGGATGCAAATTCACCGAGATAGAAGTAACTAGAACATTTATCTTTCTTAGAAAAATTACTTGGGTAAGATCTTGCAATGCTTTAACATGCAAGATTGTGAGCCAATTTCTACCTCACTTCTTATTAATTTTAAATTATCCTTCGAGATGTGCCCTAGCAATGAAGTCGAGAGGAATGAGATGTCTTGAGTACCATATGCATTTTTAGTGAGAAGCCTAATGTTTGCTATGATTTATACAAGACCAGACATTGCACAAGTAATGGGAGTGGTCAATCCGTACATGGAAAATCTTGGATGAGAGCATTGGAATAGATGCTCATATGGCCTAGCAAAAACATAAGCAACATAGAATGGCAAGGTAGAAAGGATGGTGTGGAGCTATGTTAATCCTCAATCAAAATCTCCAAGTGAGAGATTTTTGGCCATAGTTATCATGATAAATCTAGGCCATGGTTATCATTCTAAAATTTGCCTATGGTTATCCTGTTAAAATTTGGCTATGATTATTAAAATAGCAGGTGGTTATCATTAGTTATTTAAGGGTCCCTTCACCAATATAAAAGGGACCTACCTCACCTCAATTCAGATCCATCACATACATCCCTTTCCATCCCACTCTTACATTCTTCTCCTGTTGCATGAGAGAGAGGCTTTTTCTTGTGATGAAGAGAGAAGGTTGTTATTCCCATTTCTGATAATAAGATCCTTCTGCATTTGCCTGTGGTTCCATTGCTCTTTATTTTCATCTCATTTCATATTTTGCTGCTAGATTTGCTAACACATTTTGCCACTTGTTCCCTATGTTTTGCAAGGTGCAGGCATTATGGAATGTATGTAAATGATTTTGCGAATCAGCGTTATATCCCCCTTCAAAGCATGGGATGTTGTTCATGTCTAAATGCTTGATCCAACTATCTTTTAAATGCCTTGTTGGTATTCTTACAGCCTCCATTATATTTAACATGCTCTGGGTGAAATGTAGGGGTTCATCATGATCATCTCTTTCATGATGTCTATGATGTCTCCGTTGTTCCCTACTTTCCCTTCGTTCATGCCCTTGTCCTCTCTCTCGAATTTCTTGTCAAGGTCTCTCATTTTTTCTACCTCTATCCTCACCGTTATACTCATGATGGCTATTCCTAGATGTGAAAGGAGAGGGTGAATGATGTGAAGAAGGGGAAGAAGAAGGAGAACCATCACCATGACGATGTTTCTTACCTTCTCTTCTATGGCTTCGGCCCCAATCGTGATGATGATCTGAGTGCCCGTCTTTGTCATGTGTTGTTATTTCCTTAGTGAACAGCTAGTGTTCATGGGAATCAGAACCAAATTTTTGTATCTTGGAGCATAGGTTCTGATACCCCACCTCCTCACTATCATTAGGAGGGGGAACACCTTTCGATAGAGAACCCGTTATAAGTGGTTCACCATCTCCAATTTCACTTAGGACGTGCGGGACCTCTTTGCCCTTGAACAGTGTATGTTGGCTCTCCTTCTTTGAGTCCCTCATACATTGTGTTGATGTGGGATGGTAATCCCTTGTGTCAAAATCTGCCACAACATATTCAGCATAGAGTTGAGTCATGCCGATTTGTGCTAAAGCACAAAGGAGCATGTTGGGGACTGCACGATCCAGAGGTAACACAATGTTACCTTGCAAGTCTTTCCAGTGCATCTTTTCATCCTGATGGAGGATAAAAGTAAAATTAGGTATATAATCATCAAGATGAGTATATTCCACCCTATATTGTTGAGGAATTGGCTAATTTAGGTTATGCCTTTTTGATTGCGGATTGTTCTTTGTATTATTCCTAGGTGGTGTATTGCTATTGTGAGAAGAAGAAGAAGAAGACATTGTGTCTTATTCAGTGTGCTATTAATCATTATATAATTTTCATTTGATTAATCCTAAGGTTTGTTTAATCTCCCAACGATGTGAATGATCTCTTATGTTCTACTTCGCACACAAACACTTAGTCCCTAGCAATGGCGCGGATGATGAGTGGCGAGGTACCTCTACACTCAACCATACGAATACGAGCGTAACATGCATGATCTGGTTGAAATCTGTAGACTAAGTTCCTACAAGCCTCATGGAACACTTAAGGTTAATTATTCGTTGTCTTCCTAGACTTACTTGTATTTGTCATGGTGTATGGTTAAGTAAGTCTAAGGTATATGATTTTTATAGCTTTTTCTATTTTATCTCCTATGCTAGTGAGGTGAAGGGTTGAAGAGACTAATTACTAACCTAAACTAACTAACTAAGCCTGAATTAACCTAGCATCAACATCCATTCCCAGTTACCATTTACACCCTGAACCAATGCAACCGTGGTTACCAAACGCTATTTGTTGCTGGGATCACCATGCGTAACGCACATGCTCGAAGCGGTCGTATTGAGGCACTTAACTTGGAGAGAAGGGTCGAGAAAGATTTAATTCCTAATAAAGAATTTAAATGGAAAAATTAAATAAAAATAAATAAAATCCTATTTAGCCTATTCCATGCACTACAAGGTTTATCCAAGAAGTTCGTCTTTATTTTCGTACACAAATGTGTTCAGGTACAATATCTGCTTGAATAAAGATCTGTTCATTTTGGAGTTCCTAATGTGGGCACATGGAAAATATTCTATCTATAGAGGGATCAAACTACTAGAGTTTCACTACGGTCTAAGCCCAGGATGAGAAACAAGGGAGAGCTACCTCTTATTTATAGATATGACAACGCACCATGATATCGCGTACACGATATCATGGGGGATGACACGATATTGCGGCAGACACGATATCGCGACCCATGCAATATCACATCCCATCACCTATGGATTTGATGTTTCTTATAGAATGCATATCACTCATTACTACATTCAAGATTTTTGGATATTCTTGGGCAATGTTGATTCCAAATGGTCAAGTGATTTGAATTTTTGCATATCATGGTTCCCTTCTTTTCATGTGTTTTTTGTCTAGAATGAGGTGATTGCAAGTCATGAGCCTACCATAGCTAGGTCATGGTGGCAAGGATTGAGGGATCTAGGTTATATCCCAAGCACACCTAGATCATAGTGTAGGATTATGAGTTATTGGAGTAAGATGTAAGATATGCTACCTTTATGGTGTAGTTTTAGTATATGCTAGGACAAACACGAGTTTCAATCCATGAGTGATAAGATCATGCCAAATTTTGATCTTTAGTTTATTCTCCAATAAAATTATTGTATAGTCACAAGATCATCATAGTGAGAATTTGGTTAAACTTTGATGAGGATTATGAGCAAGACATAAGTTGTGAGAGGATTACGGTGAATCAAGAATCAATTTCTAGGGAGATGTGTGAGTATGATATAAGCTATGGTCAACTTATAATCCTTTGTAATGAATCATTGTAAGTGAGTTGCAAGTTGCAAGCTAGGTCATGGTGAGTGCAAAAATAACTCATATTCTTCAAGTTTCAAAATGAATTGAGATTGATGGACTATGATTATCATGATAAGTCATGTGCATGTATGTGTCTTAAAAATGACATTGTAGTAGTAGTTGCTATGGTTTTTAATTGATCATAATATGTATCATACGTATATAATATGTATGTATGTTTGAGTGTAGACATTATGTGAATATGTCAAAATATATTCTAGGTCTAACATGAAGTACTTGAGACTTTAGATGAGGCATGTAGCATTAATTCCTTATGATCATCAATTATGTTATGTTGGTGATGTTATTATGATGTGCACATGACGTGTAGAGCTAACAAGAGGATGTTAAATGGTTGATGATGAGACATCCTAGAGGACTTGGGATGATCCATGCTAGAGGCATTGAGAGATGCGTATCTTAGTTCTTATACTAAAATTGGAAGGGTATAGTCTAAGCCTATGAATGGTACAAGATCTAAGGGTATATGGACATGTATGAATCTACCCTATGAATGGTTAATGGTTTGAGGCTAGAGATGAGACAATAGACACTAGCACTAGTAGTAATAGATGATAATTGAATTAATAAAATACATTCAATCATTATTTGTATTATTACATAGTTTTTTTCATTAATGATGTATTTCCTTGAAGTCACAAGATGTCAGGGAAAAGTGTTTTGTGCTATTATGTTTTGAGTATGCATATGGATG
Source organism: Gnetum montanum (assembly GCA_015680685.1). NCBI lineage: Eukaryota > Viridiplantae > Streptophyta > Gnetopsida > Gnetales > Gnetaceae > Gnetum > Gnetum montanum. The sequence goes on from MNCI01008443.1 coordinate 37,769, forward strand.
AATCCTTTATTTAGATAAGATGCCTAAGGCATTGTAGGATAGTAAGATAATAGTCATTCAAAGTATTTTGAATGCTCAACATAATCAACTCCTCCTAGATGTTTGAAATAGTTCTATTAATATTGATATGTAACTCTTTTTCAAAGTGAACTAACCACTACCAAAGAGTAGCCATGACCTCAACCAATTGTTTCTATTGCAATAGAGATGATCTTTAAATTAATCTAATTTGATCTTTGATACCTATATCAATAGTCTTTGCCTAATGAAGATTCTTATGCATGGATATCATGTCATTTGTAATATTCCTTTCTTTGATGAAATCCAATTAAGAGTTATCAATAACATGAGTGAGTAGGAGGTGAAATCTATTAACCAAGATTTTAGTGTAGAGCTTATAAATAATGAAGCATAAGTCAATATATTAGCACTATAGATTAGATAGAATATATTTTTTAGGTAAAAAGACCAAAACTATGGAATTTCATGCTTTACAAAAATACTTATTTGGATTATACAACTAAACATGTGTAATAATAGTAGATCAATATTAATATAGAAATCTTGGAAAACTTCATTTATCCATCCATCATATCTAGGTATGTTGTTGATTCCTAATTTATTAATCACCTCACGATGCTAAGTTTAAGTCAATGAATGTTCCAACTAGTAGGTTGGTCTTAGAATTTAATGGTCATAAAATAAAAAACTAAGATGAATAATTTCAGATGGCTAGTGTAGGAAAAGTTTTAAAAAATAATCCTTAGTGATGTCAATTTCTTACTAATTAGCCTAATAAAAAGTAATTAATTCCATGTTTCTTTTCTTTCTAGTGGCGATGGTGTCAAAGAACTTAGTGTTTTTTCTCCCTCTCCTATATCCAAATTATCCTAGAGTGTTACCTCTAATAGTCCTCTATTTAGATAAGATGCTTAAGGCATTGTAGGATAGCTAGGCATCAGTCATCCAAATTTTTTTAAATTCTCAACATAATTAACTCCTCCTAAATGGTTGAAAAATTTATATTAATATTGATATATGACTCATTTATGAGGTGAAGCATCCAGTACCTAAGAGTAGATGGTAGCTCAACCAATGACTTATGTTGCTATAGGGATGATTGATACATTATGCTGATTTAATCTTTGATATCCTCAATGGGTAATCAAAAATTTTAATATTTGAATTAATGGTATTATTTTTTGAGAAATACATAAAATAAGAAAATGAACTCATGATTTGAGAGACTCAATTGATCATCATACAGTATGAGCTTAAGAGACCAAGCAAGATTCATTAACCTCTAATATCTATCAATGTAAGAGGTCAAGACATAGTATCCCTCCTAAGGTTAATGCCATGTGAATTGATCCTTGCTCGTGGGAATTTCAACAAGATAAAAATCTATAAGAAAATAAAAAGTATCCTCTTTAGAGAAAGATATGTTACTTGAAGATATTTCTTTGGGAAGTAAACTATATTATAGTCCCCCATGATGATTTGCTCTAGGCTATTTATCAAATGCATTACTAGCTCATTATGAAACATGGATGTTTCTTCCTCGAAGGGCTATGAACATTGATAATATTGTGAGTTACCCATTGAAAGGATAATCATTTTTTTCCTACATTAAAATTTGTAATTTTTAATTTGAACATTGTGCCATTGGAGCATCACCAAGCTTAAGGATTCAAGATTTCATTAAATGAATAAAAGGTTTCAATGAGATGGAATGTGTGGTTGGTGACCATTTCATTCGATCCCTTGTATATGTAACACATCAATCCTATGCTTCTTTGTAATGCATAGTAGTTTTCTAAAATATTCAAGGTTGTTGAGGGGCCCTCTACATTCTAAGATGATATGATCATGATCAATTATGAGCATGTGAGAATGGCTATCCAAGATGAGTTGCATATTATTAATGATATTCTTTTAGTTATTTGATGTTAGAACTTATTATTTATAGAACACCCAATAGGTTATTGTTATTCTAGTTTTGTTATTAGGTTTGATTTAAGGTTGCTCAAGTTCACTTCGAACCATTCTAATTATTCTCAATTTTGATTTGTAAGAATGTGATTATGTTTCAATAATTACTCTTTATAACCCATTTTCACAATTGTATTAGGAATCACTTACAATATATATTGGTTCTTTAGTTATTATGCTGGGGCTAGGTTTGGCATCAAAACTTCAAATCTTATTATGATCTATGTCTTTTGTTCCCTTGATCTCCACTAGGGACACGATGTCTCTATTAGTTTTTATTGAAGGATGTGGTTTCCTTGCTAATAGTTACTTGTCTAGTTATTAGAAGAATAGGTAGGGATCAATTATGCATCAATTTGTGACCCTCAATTGTTACTATTATTTGTTGGTTATTTTTCCTACCTATGCATCTAATTTTTTGAGTTGACATTTTTTCCTTGAAAATTTAGACATTGTGTTGCTAGATGCCCTTTTTGTATGTAGTGTTGACATTGATTGAGAAGATTCTTAAAAACAAATATTTTTTTTGCTCTTATCATGAAATTCTTAAGCTATATGTTCTAGCCAAAAATTCTTTGTAGAGATTCCTAACTTGAAGTTGAAAATTTAAATTGTAAAATTTTTTTATCTATATTATATTTCAAAGGGATAGAAGATGGCATTTTTATCTATATAAAACTAAAGATTTGAGCCAATACTTTAATTTTTAATCTACAATAATAATTTTCTCCTATTAAGATTCCTACTTTATCTTAAAGATGTTATCTTAATTTTAAACTTAATAAAAGTATTGCAACAACAACTTAGTAATTTTGATAATTTTTTACAATTGAGGAATTACACTCATTGTATAGAATACTAAAATTATAGTCTATAAAAAATGTAAGAAGGCATAAAATTTTACTATAAGAAACTAGTAATAGGTATAACCTCTTGCTTTAAATTTGTTAGCATAGAATTATCTAATAATTACAAATGAGAATAATGCATTTTTCAAAGAGTTACACGTAGTATGAAAACCTTGTTTTCCTTATAAAGAAAATGTAAGAAGGAATCTATTATAGATTACATGTTCAAAACAAAATCAATCATTTTATTATCAAACCAACTATTATTTATGGATGTGTTATGAAAATAAATATTATAAATAGATAAATAAAATTAAAATCTTTTCCTATTGGATGATTGCAATTCAATATTACAATAGCTTATCTAATTAAATGTATCATAAAACTTAAAGTAAAACTATAGCTACACATTTAGGTAACTTAAAACAATATGCTATTTTAGCAACCTTAAATTTAGAGGTTAAGGTTTCCTAATTCATTTTCATTTTTTTAATTATAAAATTCTCTTAACTACTCTAGGTTAGAAACAAAAAATATTTGCAAGAAAGATGGATCCTCGTGAATAAGAATTAGAAAATGCTTTCTTATATTTTGGTGAAATAGATATGCCTATGAAGATGTGGAAATAGACTTGTATGATTTTCTATAGATCTAAAAATGGTGAGAAATAAGGTTTGTGAACAACAAAAATATGATGAAAATATTTTAGAAAACTAATAAACCTTTACTTGTTTTTACTTCTTTTAAAGAGAGGAATACATCATGATATTGATTGCTTAGCCAATACAACTATAAAGGAATTTAATATACTCCCCCATATTTTGGATTTCTTGGCTAAATAAATGGCTTAGAATTCTAGGTTGATGATATCAATATCAAAATAATAGAATTGGACTCCTCTTAATAAACTTATTGAAAATGATTTCCACCTAGTTTCTAGTCTTTTATAAAGTTAGCTCATGGAGTTTTCATGGTTAGAAATATGTTAACGTAGGTCTTACAATACTAAAATCCTACTATTTTCTCCTTAACACAAACCAAGATATCATTAGTATATAACGCAAATGGAGCTTTTGCCTCTAGTTAATGAAATATGTACAAATTCTCAACTCAAAAAGAATGAAGAATTTGATGAATTATTGGTTTCATTTTCTTGGGTCTAGCATCTTAATTTTTTTTCATAGCACTTGACTTGATCATATACAAATGTTCAATCAGATAGGATTGTTGGAGTAGGTTAGATTATTTCAAAAAAGAAAGATTCTTATGAAAAGGTTGAAAATCATCTTTGTATGCTCCAACATAAGTCTAAGAGGTTTAAATTTCAAAAAAGAGGGTGATGTCACAATATAGGAAGTACTAGAAGGATTTCAAAAACCTACAACTGGATTTGAAAAATGTATCATTGTAAGAGTATTTGGGATCATTTAGAAGTCAACCTGAATACTCAATATTATATAAATCAAAGAAATTTCAATCTTATAATAAACCTATGCTATTTCATGAAAGATTATTTGTTTGATATTTCTTTCTTATCCATGAAAATGATTCAAACTTTTAATTTTCAGACTAAGAATAGTTGTGCAACAAAGAAATAGTGTAAAGGCTTCATACTAGTGGAGCCTATGCTTATTTAACAAGAATAGAAAAAACCAAAAAGTTACCACTTTTTTACTCAAAAAGGATTTTCATTGATTCATTATAATGACCAACCACAACCTTTCTTTATTTTCTTCAAAAGAAGAAGAAAATGTATTGGAAGAATAAAAAATAAAAAGAATAATCAAAAGGAATAAACATGATATTCTTATTTCTCAATGTGCAAAACCCCATATCAAGGTTTTGTAATGCGTTCAAGGAAAGAATAGGAAATTGCATTTTCTACATGTACACATGGANTAGGAAAGAATAGGAAATTGCATTTTCTACATGTACACATGGATAGTCCTTTAACACTTTATCATGACTATGTGATTGAAAATCCGTGGAGCTAGAGTGATTGTTGGTACTTAGTAATTGATTACCAAAAATCTCCTAAAACCAATTCTTTAATGTCAAATGAACTTTTTATTTATAATAGTCTATGTGAGAGTTATTAATATTTATTAAATATGTTCCTCTCTAACAAAATGTTATTGAATTAAATGAAAACAACATTGTTGAAAACTAAATGGGTTTTTATGAATAAAATTGAATGCTTATTTTCTACAACAAGATTTTGAAAGCTTAGATAGATTTGAAAATTGAAGAAAGATTCCTCATTTTCTCAATCATGGAAGTAAATAGCACATTAATTTTTTTTCTATGTGAAGAATAAATTAGTGGAGAAATAGAATAAATAGGTATTTTAGCTTGATGTTTAACATGGAAATGTGTCCTATATTTAATTCTACATAAGGTATATCCCTTATTAATCATAATGATCTTTGGAATTCATTGTTTAGGTTTAATAGACCTTGGAAGAAGGTAGATCATATCACATATAGAAAATCATAGTAATACTTTCTTTTTTTCTTTATTTTTCATTAAAAAGAAAATTCTCTACTTTTGCTTAAGACTATCCACATTTGTGTCCATTCCATACAATGATATAAGAAAAAAAATGTCAATGTTTTCTTGAATTCCTTCCAAATACTTTTCTCAACTCAACTATTATGGAAGGATGTAGGAGCGATTTTCTTGTAAGGTATTTTTCTTTGAAGTGTGAAGAAAAAATGACATTATTTCCAACTATGTGTAGGATTTAAAAGAGAATAAGAGACTTGAAGCTATACTTAGCTATTTTTCCACAGGCCTTCCCCCATAGTATTATGACCATAATAAAGTTTAACCATCAAACTTACGATAACCTTCATAAAAAAACACTTTGTGATGATAGGTTCGTGTGCTTCCTCTAAGCCTTGAACACAAAAATCTTCAACCATGAAAGAAAAACCATGACATAATAGAAAGGCATCACTTGTTAAGCTTAAATTCTAAAAGGGCTGATGTCCCTTATAGGTATAAAGCCCTTCTATTTGACAGATAAGTATAGCTTTTCATTGGTTATTTTTATCTTTTTAAATAATTTCACAATGAAAATAAATGACTTATGCCTTATTAGATCGATCATGTTAAGCATGTAGGAACAAGGTTCAAATCTCTCAATCATTTAGGATGCCTAAACAACATACGTTAGTACATCTCCACTCGACACTATCATGATGAGAAACAACTCATCTGGTCATGATATTATCTTGTTTAAAGGGTTACTTGATCCTTTGTAAGGATAGAGAACCACCCCTAACTATGTTAGAAACCAAACAGTATTAAGTTGAAGAGAACTTATCTTGAAGTGGGCTTCTTGCTTATATTGTTTTAGTAGTTATCTAGTTTACACTTAGCTACCCATCATATACCATGGATATGATAACCGATACAACAAAGATGTGTCCTTCCTAGTCCTCTTATACTAAGAAAAGGCCCTCTTAATGCTTTAACACTTGCATTGACTATGGACTAAACTATCTCATAACATCTTGAACCTAGATTACATATAGTTTTAATGGATGAACAATTCAACCATTGGAAGATGTGACTACCCTAGGTGGTTAAGAGTTGACATCGAGGTGAAAAACCTCCACATCAATATGAACTCTTGGGGATGATCAGAATGTTATAGGTAATTGTTAAAATTATAAATAAAAAATATGTGGAAACTATATAGCAAAAATTAATTTATATGTTATGTTTTGGATTTGTTTTTGGAAAAATATTTTATTAAAGAAGAGTTGTTGAAATCCCAAAATCATTTTATTAAAATTAAACTTTATAAAATATACTCAACATGATATTTTGTAGGAATTATAGGAGAATATTGAGCACAAGCTATAGCTAAGCTAATTGGCTCACACACTTTGCACCTTTGAGGTATTTAGTTTGAGGCCCACTACGAGCACCCACCATGTTACCTTGGAGGCATGTTCCAAGCATAGATAACACATATTAATTATTTCTAAGAAACAATAATCAAGAATTATAGAAGAATATTAATTTATACTTCTTGAAGTAAAGATGAAGCCTTTTGAAGTTGAAACAATTTATCAACTTAAATCCTACATTCATGATCTTTTGAAATTTCCATTAGATAAATACTTCAAAAATTCTCCAGCAAACTAAGATAAAGTATGCTTTTTTTAATAGATATATATTTAAGAGCACATTCTCTATTCTCATCCTAAGCAAGTTAACAAAGTGATGAAAGAAGTGTATTTAAAAAAAACATTTAAATAATACCAAAGGAGGTCTTAATTAAAAAGAAAACTACTTTCTAGATAGTATTCCTTACCATGNCCTTAATTAAAAAGAAAACTACTTTCTAGATAGTATTCCTTACCATGTATAATGCACATTTAGCAAAGTACAAATGAAAGTTTATCATATGAATTTTGAAATTGGTTGATAATACAAAAATCCTTGTAAAGAATAAGTATGTTGATTCTGTAATCAAAATAGTATTAACATTGAACACTACATTTTCCTATAATGCTTTGGTATTAACCACATTAGGCATAAGTGGAATATTGTAATTTTCAATTTGGGAAAATGAGGTAAACAATTTTTTTCCTACAAATCCTTGTTGGATAATGAGGTAACTAATTTAGCTACCTTTCATGAGCCACTACAATCACCAATTTTGTTGATTTATTTTAAATATATCCTAGAACATTTAGTTATTTTTAATGATATTTTAAAAACTCATATTATGTACACATTTATATTCTAATAGATCCAAAGAAGGTTTATGGACCTTTTAAATTTGAATTTGAATTTTATCCCATGTCATTTCATCCAAGGAACTTTGGAGAGTTTTCAATTCTTAGGTAAAGGAGAAATGTACTAGTGTTTCTAGTCATCTTTTAATTTTAAAGTTATTTGATCCTCTATTTTAGAAAATATTCCATATCATCTAACTAATTATAAGTTCAAATTCAAATTTTGTTTCGTAAAATAAAATAGATTTTCATATTAGATAATAAAAAATAGAGACGGTTCATGGTAATAGGCATGAACATTTAACAAAACCAACATAATGTTTATGAATAAATTCCATATCAATTTATAAGATTGAATCCATTCAATTGTAAATATGTGCATCCAACCCATAATTTGTTCACGCCTCACACATGACAACTAATAAGGTTAGGCAAAGGAGATAGGTTGGACATTTATTAAGATCACTTTCTATGCTATGAATTTATTCTACATGGCATCCATAATAATGATCAAATTCAACTATAAATTAAATTTTTTTAGCATCCCAACTGATGAGTTGTCATTTTGTTAGGCCCCAACATTGGATACACGAGGTTGGAGCCTCAATGTTGGATACTTAATGTTTGAGCCAAGAAGTGATGTTGAATATTTGACATCACCTCATGTGCGTTTGCCTATAAATATAGCACTTGGGCGCTCAAATGAGATAGTATGTAGCATGTAGAAAGTAGGGAGAAAGTTTTAATTTTTTAGTTTCTTTTCCTTAGAGATTGTTATTCCCAGTGCATGCCCATAGTGTAATGTTTGTAATCATACGACAACTTTTTTTGAGTGTGATGTACTTGGACACGTTACATGACTGGCAATAAAGATCGAGATTACTCTCATCATTGTAGCATCTACTTAGATTATTATTTCTTTTAATTGTTAGTTATTTATTGCTTTGTTTAGTTAAATGTTTCCATTTATTGCTATTTACTGTTCCTGTTACATGCATACACCTTAATCACAAGCATTTAAGCATAGATACTTGGTACTCCAGAAGTGTATTATTTAGCACAGCTAGTGACATACACTTGGCACTCTCATAAGTAGTCTCATGAAGTCCAAGACATATATGGATGATCAGAGTAGATACTCATCACACATAGGCTAATTTAGATCTTGTTTTCCCTCATTCATTAGCTTAATTAATTTACCTATTTATCATTATCAGGAGTAGCATAGAATTAGAGACCACATCATATGCCTCACTTTGGACTAAAACATACATGACAAAGCTGCCACTAGTCCAAGTGGAAAGATAATAAACTATGATTAGAGCATAACGATCTAGATTCCACAACTAGTTCCATCAATAGAATTCAACTAGATTATGCATAACCGCTTGTGATTTGTATGGTTGAGCTTAGGGGTACCTCACTACTCATCATTAGCATCATTTCCAAGGATGGTGATAGTTATCTAGATTAGTTATATTATACAAGATCATTGTAAAAGGTATTAATGATATCTCCTTTAGAAAATATTAAATCACACATACTATAAACCAACAACAATGTCTCTCCCACATGGAAATGACAATGCACTATATAGTGAACACATTCATTGGAGAAATAACATGATATATGATGAAGAAAATTGGAGTGATCAACTTTATGCAAGGGTCTCTTATGATCATGATCACCTTGATGATACTCAAAGAGTACATTCACCCAAGGTAGACAATCTTGGAGGAGATGACGTAAGTCCTAGACTAGGGGAGGCCTCAGGGCCTAAGACCTCCTCAAAACCCAAAAATAATAAATCAAAGGACCTTGAAGAACACCATAGAAGGCATGGAAATTCTTCCAGTCCCTCATCTTCCTCTTTTCCTTCAATGCCTAGTTCTGATGAAGATGAATGTAGGTATAGAGATAGAGATAGAGATTCATTAAAGGGTTGGATTAAAAAATAGAATTGAACCCATGGGAAAGTTCAAAGACAGTATCATCAAGATCAAAATAATAGAGATAGGAATTTCCCTTACAACCTGTTTGATGATGAACAACCGTTAATGGCCATGAAGAGCCTAATGTAGATCATAGAGGTAGTAAGAATATCTTGCATGCATCATAAAAAGAGTCAATGACCTATGCTTAACATGAATAATATTCCTAAATTTGTAGGAGGTTATGATTTAGATTCACAAGATCATTTACAAGCCTTCCATGATACTTGTGCTTTCTACAACATTGAAAGTAGGTGGCAAAAGTTTAAGCTCTTTCCTAGGACACTAATTCATAGAGTCAAAGTGTGGTATAGATCATTGAGGCCAAACTTAATTTGATGATGGTCTACAATGCCAAAAATTTTCAATGAGAAATATCAAACCTATGTAAGAGTGTCTAACCCAAGGTGATAGATCCAAGAGTGGAAACAAGAACAACATGAACCCTTGAATATGACCTTAGATAGATATTATACCCTATTGAATAGATGCCTAGGCCATGGTTTCTTCTAGGAAAGGAAAATTTTCCACATCATAGATGGGCTTCATAATGAAACAAGGAAGATCCTTGGGATGTATGCCCTAGGGCAATTATATGAACTCCAAGCCCATCAAAACAAAGAGCTAATAGAGCATGTGGAAAAAGAAGAAGGAGAGATATGTAAATGGGAGAATGTTGAGAAATATTAATGGGACCCAACTCTTCAATAGAAAGAGGTTCAAATCTATGCTAAGGAGAATGAAACTACTCTTGATAAGGTGATTTGACAATAAACCTTATCGATACGGGAGTCTATGGATAAACTAGAAGAAAAGCTTAATAGGATGTCCAAATGGATAAATGAAAATATCACAACTCTTACTAAGATGGTCATGGAGAGAATCATGCAAAATAAGCCAAGTGATCACAATAAACAGTGGATATAGAACCAAGAAATAGCCAATAACACTTTTTGGCAAACAGGAAAAATGGCTAAAGAAAGTGAGGCTATAGACTAAAAGACAAATAAAGATGATGCATGTGACATATACATATATGATTATCTGAAAGGTCATTGCCCAATCTTGTTGCATCTACAAAAATATTGGATAGGCACCTTAAATTTGAAGTTTGTGCAAAAGCACATGCTTGGGAGATTTTCTCTCCCACAAGATAATTATAGATAGTCCCACAACCAATCGTACCATCCTAGGGGAACTTATTACCATCCTCAACATGGTCATCAACCATAGTGGCAACAATCATAGTTGTGGGGGAGGCCACCACCAAATTAGCCATACTTGCTGAAATTGCACAGATATTATGTTCAGCATCTTGTTTCTCCAACCAGTTCTACATCCTCTACTTCTAATCATCACCACAACTCTCCTGAGTACCATCAACCCATGACATTTCCTACAGAATCACCACCTCACCCCTCTTACCATGCATCATATCCTTAATATTTTCATAATCCACCTCCTTATACACCATCACCAGCAACTCAGGAATGTTCAGCAACATAATATCAACAAACAAGTATAACTTGTGTTGCAAATGTGAATAAAGATGTTGGCACCAGTGGGTCCAAACCACAACATAGGAAACGTTCCTTTTGGAGGAAAGGTTGTAAGTCAAAGCAAACCACACATGGACCCACCACATCATTTGAACTAGCACAATTCCAATCTATTGCACCACCTTCCTTGTCTTAACCAATGACTTCTGACCATACACAAGGGCCACCATCCATCATCACTCCAATCCCAGATCCAACGAATGAATCTACAAGCATGGGAAGACAAATAAATCCATGCATACCATATCATGATCAATGGTGCAATTGTGGGCCAACCATCTATAATGTTAATACACCTCATACTTTAACCCACCATACATTTAACCATTAAGTATGTGACCAACAATTTTTCTGCCCAGCCATCACACCACCAATAGATACCCAATGGCTGGGGCATGAATGATTACCAACATTTCATACATGCATGGATTCAACTTATCCACTTATTAATCCTTGTCATGGCCAAATGTTTAGTTGTGGGGGTTGCCCCCATTCTAATTTTCAAGATTCTTAAGTGTTTTTCATCTTTTTGTTTTACAATTTTTTGTCATTTTCATATTTCTTGATCCAATTTTTCCTATTTTTCTAGTTATTTTTTTTATTTTCTTTTGTAATCTCACTTGTGAATAAGATGATCATGTTGTCCATTGAGTTGAGGTTTTCTCTATGTTATCAAGTCATAAGGGATTGATTATTTGGACATTAAGACCATAACATCCATCCACCCATTCCATTAATAAGAGGTTCTTTCCTTGGTCATAATGGTAATCTTTTTCACATCCAACCTAAAAATAACTTCATAATCATTATATTCAGATAGAAGAGTGTAGAACCAAGGCAAAGTGTAAAGGATGTGACATCAAGGGTATTTGTAAATTCTCTTTGGCCGCTTCTATATGTTCTATCATGTTGCTAATGTTGTAACCATATCCTTGTAGATCTAACAAAAAATGGAAGTAAGAGTAACATAAAATGACACTGAATACACTTTTGCAGGTCCCACTGGAAAGACATGTACCCATGCTTGAAGGTTGGCAACTTCTTAGAATAAAAAAAAAACAGAAAAGAGAGAAAAAGAGAAAGGAAAAATGAAGAAGAAAATATAATAAGTGTGCCATAATAAGAGCTCCTCCCATGGACAAAACACCAACTGATTTTACTCCTTGTGGCTATGATAGTCTTATGGTTGTTTGCTGACATGATGAAATGATGCAATGTCATTGTAATGTGGTTTCGACTTGGTTTGAATCTTGGAAAGAAGGACTCAAGATTATTTAACCATTAATAACACACAAGGTTTCATTGTGACCATGGTAAACTACTTCATGTCCCAGTTTCTATAATCCTTTCTATCGTCCATCTCATCTTGTTGTTTGGATGATCATAACTTGTGGTTTTGTGTAACATAGAGTTCTTATCTTACACTGGTGGTTTTAACATGTGTGTTTTGTTTCACAGGTATGTGTCACATTCAAACCCTTTAGTGCCTATGGACATTATAGGTGTGATTACATAAGGGCATCATAGGCTAGAGCCTACTTTGGGGAGGATCCACTTGTGTAACTTTTGTGACTCATACTTTTTTAACACAACCATATCATTTTTCACCTTCCAAGTGATCAAATTATTGCATTTTATCATTTCCCTTTCCATGTAATTGATTCATCCAAAATATTGATTTTAACAACTTTTTCTTACTCATTCTAGTACTTTTCATTACTCCACCTTATCACACTTTTGATATCTCAAATTGATTTCTCACTTACCCCAAGATGATGACTTGACTTCAAATCTTCCAACCAAGCACAAAGCTTTAGTTTTCATGTTTAGTTATCCCATATAGTGAAAATGTTTGGACTCAATGTTGCATACCCAATGTTGGGTCCAACACGATGTCAAGTCATGTCGAGCCTACATATATGACCCCTGTGGTACTCAAAATTCATTTTCATCATTTTCTAGTATGTGAGTTGTTCAAATTTTCTCTTTCAACTTAGATCTTTGTGCACTCATCTTCTACTTGCAATATTTAGCTCTATACTACTTCAATTTCTATGCCGTTTGAACCCATTTGAACTTGGAGTGTTCAAATGAGTCCTGGGGGGAGGGGTTGCTTGCATGTGAAATTTATGCCAAATTGTTGAAATTTGCTATCACCCAGAAGGTATCATAAGGGTAAGAATATTAGAAAATTTAGTGGTTATAATGAAAAATCACTCACGTTAATGCTAGAAATCTAATTTTTCCAACCCATGAGTCCATAATCATCATCATAAGCCATATATAAGGAAAAAAGAACTGATTTCAAAGGGTTTTAAAAGGAGATAGACACTTTTTGAGGATTTTTCCTGAAAATATTTTTGACTCTATAATCATATGCATTATGAACTTAATGAACTAAGGTTATGGGTAAGGTATAAATTCATGATAACAAACATAACCTTAGTAATACTTGATCTTTGCTTGATTTCATATGCATCCAAAGAGAGGTGTACAAGGTGAATCTTCACAAAGAGCTTCTAAGCGTCCATGAGGTGGATATGGTCAGCAACGTGAACATGAAAAACATATTGAGCAAGAAGCACAATCCTTCAATATTCACTAAGAGGCTCCTGCTCCTGGGCAATCGGTCGAAGGGGAGGTTGTAGAACCACAAGCTCCTGAACAGCCATAATGTCTGATCAGTTTGTTATTAGTTTTTCCTTAAAATTCATAGTTAAAGTATAAACTAAAATTTATTTCTTCTTCATCAGTTTGTAAAGATATGAAGTTAAAGAAAAGGTGATGAGATTAAAGGGAAAAATAGCTTCTAGTTTAGCTAAGGGGTAAGGCTATGTTAGGCTACTCTCTTAATGTAGAACCAAAAACAAACAAGAATGAGGTTCTCAAAGTCTATTAACTCAAAGCTTCAACTTTCTTCATCCTTTTCTCTTATTTTCTCTTTTAGGCCCCATTTTTTTCCTTCACCTCTTCTCTTTTAAATATTGTCATTTTCATCTGTTTATAGTTGGTTTCTTTCCAACCATTTTGTTCTCCTAGTTGTTTTGCTCTTTCCATGTTGATAGTACTTGCAACCACATTCCAAAAAATTGGAGTATCAATAACTTTTTAAAGTAAAAAACTAAAATACTAAGACCTAATTAATCATTATGTAATTGATCATAATTATTATAAAATAGCTTTTAAGAAACAATATATTCTACCACCTACACATACACCTATTTTATTATCATTTTATTTTTTATACATTTAAATGATACATGTATGAAGGAAAATGAAACATATAAAAAGTCTACTAGAAGGTCATTATCTTAAAAAGGAAACATTTTTCATTATAGTATTTGTTAATATTAACATCATAAGCAAATCTAGCTATAAACATAATTAATTTCTTTTGGGTCCTACACACCATCTAGGCATTCTGCTATGAAAGCAAGAATCATAGAATTTAAATGTTGCTTACTTATATCATTTCCCTATATTCTTGTATATAAAGGAAACATGTATATATATGTAAGGAATAATAAAGAATATTATTATTAGATATTCAATCACAGGCATGAAATGACCCAAAGAATGGATAATAAGCTATAACTAGAACATGATAAACATCATGATTATTTTAAACATGAACAAAGATCCGATATGTACATGCTTAATGTAAGAAAAATAATATTTTTAAAAAATTAAATAGTACTTACTCATATTTTTATTAAAATTCAACAAAATGGTAAAGCTTTAAAGTCATAAGCCCTTTAAATCTTTTTAAAAAGGATTGAAACATTAATAAAACATCAATACTATGCTCATTACAATACTAAGTTTAAAATCTTCGATAATAGATACAATGGATTATTACACTAAAATTAATGGAAAAAAAGGGTAGGTTCAAATTCTAAAAGATCTATGGGATACTAAACAAAATCCTAGTAAAGTTAATAGTGGAAAAAAAATCCTCCATTTTTTATTTAGTATTATTAACAAATATGCATGTAGGTATTGATTCAAGTTAGAGGGAAAGGGAAATGGATCTAAGATCATGCTTAGGCTAGGACAAGTATAATCTACCAAATTTATGATCTTTTTCAAAAAAAATGTAGTAAGAAAAAAAATGAAAGAAAAGGTTGTAAGCTAGGTTATGCAAATTGAAGACTAGGATTCACCAAATTGATGGGTGATGACTCCTAACTAGCATCTAAGATAGTTCTCCATGGTGTTGCTATCATTCTCTAGAGTAGTATTCTATGGTGATTACAAAATAGAAATGACTCAAATATCATCAATCTAGACAAGGGTTTTAGAACCCTTGCATGATTCCAAGAAACTAATGTACATGTCATCACAATTGAGATGAAAGCATTAGAAAAACCAAGGATCAAATAGCAAAAGCTTTGCATTTGGGAAAAAATGTAGTTGTAATATCAGCAAGTAAAACTAAAGTAGATTGAGGCTACAACCTTACAAGTAGATGTGTTTTTATGCCAAGCTACACATATAGTGGCTTCATAAATTCATTATGCTAGGGGTAATGCATCCCTCATGATCAAAAAACATTCTTTTCAGTTACTCAAATCATTGCATAGGGAGAGCTTATGTTGCCTTAATGGCTTTAGTGTTGCTTCAATGGAAAATAGAACTTTAGATCATAAAGATTGGCCATATCAAATCCTGGCTAAAGTGAAAGTTAAAATCCTATCTTAATTTTTATTACTTACAAAGAAGCACCTCTGGTGTTGCTTCAATGGAAAATAGGAATTTAAATCATAAAGATTAATGATGAAGTATATGTCAATTAGCTACATTAGCATAGCTCCATAAGTCTATATACATACATGCACACTATCTATATTTATGATATATTTTTTCATTTTGCATAGTGAAACTTTTGTAGTTTTTTTCTATTTATGAAAATTCACTTTGAGTGCATGCAACATTGATTGAGTTAATTCTTTGAAATTTTATTCAAGTACATGTTATACCTACACACTTTTTCATGAAGGAAATAAACTTGGAATTAATTCCTTTCATTGCTATAGTACTTAAGAAATTAATATTTTATTTCATAATAGTGTAAGTACGACCACTTCAAACACGCTATACTAATAGTTGGTAATCTTGGATGCACTAGTAAAGTTTAGGATGAGTACGAAAAGTAGGAGTAGATACTTTATGCTTAGGATAGATTAGATCACTCTAAGTTCCATAGATAATTATGATTCAATATTTTAATCACTTCATCATTTTATCACCTTAATATTTTAATAAAAAAATATCTTATGCATTAATCACACTTAACCATATGAATGAAGCTAACACAAGTAGTGATTAGAAGACAATGACTAACAACATCATTTTTAACTCTATAAGATACTAGCTACTTAGGTAGATTCTATGGAATTCAACTAGATTGCATGTATGCACTTATGATTTGTATAGTTAGAGATAGGGAACACTTGCTGCTCATCATTAGTATCATTATCAAGAATAATTGGCTATTGTGCACTAAGTGTTTTAGATAATTAAATCTTACAAATTCATTGTAGGAATATAACATACCATCATTAGAAAAATAATACTATTTTATTGAAGGCATACTATAAAAATTAACTAAAAGATCTTTTCTTCTTATAGGGCTAATTCCCCACCTATTGATGACCCTACAAAATAACATGATATGATAAGAAAAAAATTCAAATAAAGTACCTCAACAACTTAAGATTATCTACATCCATTCATATCCATACTACCTAAACTTCACCTTCATCCTTCACCAGGTTGAGTAGCTATGGTGGAGAGCCTTAGAGGATAACATTGTGTTGTAACTTGATTATACCATTTCCTCAATTTTCATGATGACACTAATGAACTTAGGCTCAAACCAATAGTCCTATAGTACCAAGTAATAGAATACCTCTCCAAAAATTACCAATTGATGGAAGCCCAACTTCAAAAAGATAAACTCATGGAGGCCTATCATGAAGCCTCCAAGGATAAAAGATTCCAATCACATTGACATCACAATCAGAAAATAAGAATAATAAATATCCATTAGGATGATCTAAATGCCAAGGTGCTCTTCCATTTTGTGAGGAAAATACAACTCATCAATGGCTAGTTTCAACCTTGGTAAGCAACCAAGACAAGGGGAGAACTTGACCTAGAACTAGAGGAACCTTAATGCTAAGGTATCCTTGTCATGAAATAAAAGAATAAATAAGGGATAGCTCTCCTAGCTTTCTATCTTCAACATCCTTTTCATCATATAGCTTTGATGAGGGGGAATGTGGTTGAAAGTAAAGGAGAAAGAATCAAGGCTAAAGTGGAGATGATAGAAGACCTCATTGTAGAGATGAAAGAAGGGAACATAGACATAAAGAAAAAGAAAAGGGGAGACATCATCAAGAGAGAAGATGTAGCAAGCCACATCATAGGAGACATGATCATGATAGGTGATCATGATGACTATGATGAGCCACTACTTATTACAATAAGAATGATTAACATCTATGAGGTACTTCCCATTCCTATCATGGATCAAAAGGATAGTTAGATCTAATGGCATAATATGAACAACATTGCTAAATTTAAGGAAGGTTACAATGCTAATTCATAACATCATCATCTACAAGCCTTTCATGATGCTTATGCCTTGTAGAACATTGACAATGACTAACAGAATCTTAAATTGTTCCGTAGGGCATAAGAAGAAAGCTAAAAGTTGGTACCAATCCTTGAAACTAGAGTATATTTGCAAATGAAGTACGATGTTGGAGTTTTTTAATGAAAAATATTTGAGAAAACATATTCAAGAATGGAAAGAAGGTAATCATGAATCCCTTGATGGGACCTTCGATAGGTACTATTTACTACATATTAGTGCCTAGGACGTGGATTCTCTCAAAAGAAGTAGCTTCAACATACTATAGATGGACTTAGAAGTAAAACAAGAGAGACTCTTAGGGTCTATGCTTAAAAGAGAGTATCAGAAATAAGAGCCCATTAGATCCAAAGGTTGATTGATTAGGTAGCAAATAAATAAGGGGAGTTGAGAAAGAAATAAAGTACAAATGAATATAACAAAGGCTTTTCCATTTAAAAAAGGAAGATACATCTTTGTGACCAAGAGGAGGAAGATAAATTGAAGAAGATTTTGTAAAAAATACCTTGCTAATTTAAAAATATATCATTAAAATATTGGACAAGGTGTACATGATGTATGGCTCAAAATTGATCTTAAAATCATTGAGGAGACAACAAATTATAAAAACAAGGATAAATGTAGGAGGAGAAAGAATGATGTGGTAACAAACTATCATCAACAACAAGGTAAGACTACAATAGTAGATGAGGTTATAGATTTAGACATAGATATTGAACGATATCACATTTTCTAGTATAACCATTTCAAGAGATATTTTCCAATTATATCATACTTACAAGAATATGGGATCTATGCCTTAGATCCAAAGCTTGCTAGAAGTCAACCACCTAAGAGATTGTCTTATCCACAAGGCAAGTATCAGCAATAGTACCACTAATAACAAGACTATCCAAGTGGAATTTCATCTCAACCTTAAGACTATTAACATCAATGGAAAAACCCACAATCATGGGGGATGCCACCAACAAGGTAGAAATACCCTTACTATTAATTAGATTCATATGGCTACTAAGTCCAACAACCTATATTACCAAGTGGCTTCATAGGCCAAACTTCTTGCCATCATTACTATCCTCCTGAATATCATAGACTTATCACTCCATGTGTTGAATATTCTTCTACATACACTCATTAACCTTAGTAGCACTCTACTTCTTATATCTCCACTCCCTTGCACTTGCACATCCCATGCAAGATGAAATACCTTTGTAGCCTCAACAATGCAAAGCTAAAAAGAGTAGTAAATTTGCAAGTGGATAGTAATTCAAGTGATTTTAAGTGTAAGCCTTAGAAAAGATCATTTTTTAGACCTAATAGTCCAACTAAACCATCATAGGCATTTGTGGCTACAAATCCCTCTCAAAATACTCAAGGAATTCCTACCAACCACCTTCAAACCAAAGGCTCCAAAATGTTTAAAATATCATAACTCGTGTAGTCACAAACTAGATAAAGTTATGACACCTTCCTAGAAAGAGAAATGACCTTAGAGGCTCTTTACTCTATTTGNTAATAATATAAGGTGCAATTATGTGTAGAAAATATGGACAACCAAGGGAATGACTATTAAAACATGCAAGATTTGTGCAGAAACCACCAATATTCAAAGGATCTTATATGTGACAATCATAAAATATAAAAGCATCTAGTGGTTGACTACAAAAAATTGGCTCTAGTTCTACAATGTACATGGGCCTAGTAGAGATCCTCACAAGTGCATATATAGACAAGATGGATTAGATGGAGGAGATTTGGAGCCACCTATTTAAATTAGAGCATAAGAAAGAAGTAGAGATGGATTGGATAGAGTTGGAAATCCTAGACACTCCTAAACATGATTTCTTAGAACTAAAATATTTGCCAGCATCTTTACCATATGTATTTTTCAATAATGGAAAGCAAGTAATCATAACTGCCCAACCCACAAGTCGACAAAAGGAAAAGTTTCTGAAGGTAGTTAACAAATGATAAATTATCTTTTCTTAGGCATATGATGAGATACTAGGAATACATTCACACATGTGCTAGCATTGAATCTACATAGACTCTACTTTCAAGTCCAAAAGGTAGTTGCAAAGAAGGTTGAATATTAAGCTTAAACAAATTATTAAAAAGGAAGTTAAGAAACTTCTCAAGGATGGATTCATTTATCAAATGGTAGATAGTGAATGGATAAGCTCACTTGTTATATACCAAAGAAAGAGAGGCAATAAAGATAGTATGTATAGATTTTAGTTTTTTAAACGTGGCCACATTCAAGGACCGTTTTCTACTACAATTTGTGAACCAATTGTTGGACACTATTGTAGGGAAAAAATACTATAATTTTTTAGAAGACTAGGCCAAAACCACATTTGCAGGTACTTGGGTAACGTTTATATACAAAACAAATGCCCTCTAGCCTCTACAATACTCCTATAACCTTTCACCACCTAGTTCTCATATCTTTTAGCAAAAAAATGGTAGTGGCATGAGAGTATTCATGGATTACTACTTCATATATGGTACTAATTTTAAACAATCATTAAACTATCTTGACTAGGTATTGAAATAATGTGCAGAAATAAACCTACAACTCAACTAGTAGAAGAGCCACTTAATGACCTAGGAGAACACCATAGTAGGATGCTAAATTTCAAAGAAGAAGAAGAAGAAGAAGAAGAAATTGAGATAAACCTTAAAAATATTATGGTCATCCAAGACATTACTAGACATCCTTAAATAGTTAAAGATGTAAGGTCATTCCTTAGACATACTAGTTGCTATAGACATTTTATTGAAAACTTCTTCAAAACTATCAAGCCACTTGTTGAGCATACAAAGAAGGATGCAACATTTAAATGGATCAAAGAGTGTGAATAAGAATTCTTGAAATTGAAGAAGAAGCTTGTAGAAACACCAACTCTATGTGCACCTGATTGATCTAAACCTTTTTATATCATAATAGATGCATCTAACTATGCATTGGAAGTAGTTCTTACACAAATGAACAATTATAAACATCCATAATACATCCATTGTATAAGTAGAAGAATTTTGGGAGTATAACTTAACTATACCACTACAGAAAGGAAATCATGGTGATGGTGTATGCTTTTAAGAAATTTAAGTTCTATGTGCTTAGATACCTTATTTCTGTGCCCATAGTGAATCCCCATGTTATATGATGATTGGTGATCTTACAGAACTTTGATCTAACAATGGTGGATAGAAAAGAAATTGAAAATGTAGTTGTTGATCATCTATCTTAGTTAGGATAGGATAACACGGTAAGTGAAGAGTCTTTGTTTGATTAATTTCTAGATGAGCTTCTCTTTGCTAAGACAATGAAGTTCAAGCACTAAGGATTACAAAGTAGTATGATGAATTTCTCTTTTATCTACTCACATAGAATACTCCTATAGAATGGAATCATAGGAGGAAGTATTAGCTCCTCCACTAGGTTAAATACTACCTAGAGATAGTGGAAAATGTCTATAAAATCTACATTGATGGACTAGTATGATGGTGTGTACCTAATACAAATTAACTAAGAGTCCTTCCAGGTGCTCATGAGAGCCTTGTAGGGGTTACTATGTAGGAAGAAGAACTATGATAAAAATCTATATGGTAGGATATTTTAGGCCAATGATCTTCAAGGATGACCATCATTTGACCCATTCATGTGAATGATATCAATGAGATGGAGAAATAATAACTAGG
Organism: Gnetum montanum; assembly: GCA_015680685.1. NCBI lineage: Eukaryota > Viridiplantae > Streptophyta > Gnetopsida > Gnetales > Gnetaceae > Gnetum > Gnetum montanum. Next base: position 59,276 of record MNCI01008443.1, read on the forward strand.
ATGGAAGGGATCCAATAGTCGATCCAATCACTAAAGCCTTTCAACCTTTGGAGAACTGGTTTCATGGGATCCATCACTCCCATGTTCAAGGAAAAATATTATATTATTTTTTCTATTGACTAATGTACTAAATGGGTTGAAGCTATAGTTGTTACTGATTTTACTTCTTCTATAGTAGCTCAATTCTATTAACAATAGGTAATAAATAGGTTTGAAGTTCTTAGAGTACTAATTTCTAATAATGAAATGCATTTCATAGCTTCTAATGTTTATAATTTAATGTAATGATTAATGGTAGAACATAAACTTGTAACATCCTATCATTCCTAAGCTAATAATCAAGCTGAAGTAACCAATATAAAGATCACTAGAATCCTAAGAAGAACCATTAGTAGATATAGAAAATATTGGAGTATCAAACTCAATGATGCCTTATGAAGATATGACTCAACATGAAAACTTCCTATAAGGTACTCTTCCTATGTGTTAGTGTATAAAAAGTTAACTAAACTTCTAAATCAAATTTAGCATTATACATTGATAACTACATGTGACCTTAATCTAGATATGAACCTAACACAAAAAGAAAGATTGATAATACTCAATGTGCTAAATGAAAATTGAAGAGTAGCCATTATGAGAATGAAGTGAACAAGGCATACAATAAATAATGACATGATGCTTGAATAAGAAATGTTAAATTTAAACTAAGAGACAAGGTTTTCTATTAGAATCCCATGCATGTGCCTCAATGAACTAAGTTCTAGACATCATGGACAGAACCATACATTGTGCACTTCACTTTTCGTTTTAGGGCTATGATGATTTATCATCCAATAGGCCTTCAAAATTACATTTTGGTCAACATCCAATATTATAGACTTTTAAGTAATCAACCTTAACCATAATAGCTCATCCTAAGGCTAAGCTCACTTCATTTTTTGAATCTCCTACTTCCAACTTATTCATGCGGGAAAAGCCCATCTATCCTAATATCTTGAAGAGGATGAAAAGTTTTTCTTATTTATTATTTAAGTCATTTTTATACATTTTTTCATTTTTTCACCTTTTGATATTTTGTATCAATATTACTTCTACTTTTATTTTTATTTGATGTTGCTTTATATTTGTTCCTCTTTTCTTACACTATATGATTTTATTCCATTTTTGTTGCAAATTCTAGAATTAGTAAATGAATTTGTCAAGATTTGTCTTTGGATTATGCTCTTTACTAACAAGTTATCAATTTTCTAATGGTACCATGTAGTGAGATCATAAGATCTATCTATTCGATCCATCACATAAAGAGATTTTTATTATGATAGCATGATGGTTCTTTTACATGAAAAATAAAAAGTAACATGTGATCTTGTAACTCAAAAACTAGGAAAGGACCAAGTAGGAATGAAAAATGGTGTGGCCTCAAGGAGATCTATTAAGTTCTCTCCTTAACTTCATTCCTAAGTCTTATGACTCCTTATGAAATGTATCATCACTCATATTATAAGCCATAAAAGGAGGTATGTCTTTGTAACATATAGTTCCATTGTAAACAAAAAATTAAAAAAATAGTGATGAGTCATGTTCTGACATGCTTCTATATTAGATACCTAATATCATAGCTGCAACATCAGATACCTAATGTCAAAGCCTAGGGCGTGATGTTGGATATCTAATATCAGGGGGTATATGATGGCTTATAAATATAGTTCTTGGGCTTATGATTTTCATATAGTTTTTCATAGATTTGCATAGAGTAGTGAAGCTCTTGTAGTTTGTTTTCTCTGGAGTTAGAATATTTTTTAAGTGCCCATATCACGAGGTATATGATGGCTTATAAATATAGTGCTTGGGCTTATGATTTTCATATAGTTTTTCATAGAGTAGTGAAGCTCTTGTAGTTTGTTTTCTCCAGAGTTGAAATATTTTTTAAGTACCCATAGCAGGAGTCTGAGTGTGTACATATCTTTGTTCAGACACTAATGTACCTAAGTGTAGTAGTGTGATGGGAATAAAAACAAACCCTTTTGAAAATTGTTACAACACTAAGAATAGATTAATGTTTCCTTTAATGCACTTTACTTTAATTCATTTAAATTAAGTAATTAATTTCTAGTTGTTAATGGACACAAGAATGACCACATTGAGCATACATATAGTGCTTTGTAACCTAGCAACGCTTAACATTTGGTAGCCTAGTAGTACTATATGTGTTCAAGATGTTTCTAGGAAAGTGGGATGAGTACTTATGTTAGGCTAGCTAGGTAGTGACTGAATTAGATCTTAAATTACTCTACCTTTCATTCTTATTATAGATGATTAAACTTATAAAACATAAAATGATAAAAATCATGTATCTTAATTACACTTAAACCAGATCCTTAAGCCTCACAAGTGTAGTTGGGAAGACAATGAATGTTCTCAACATCTATTTCACTTCCTAGAAGAACTAGTGCACTAGAGAACTATAGGTCCATGGAATTCAACTAGATCACATGTGAACGCCTTAGTGATTTGTATGATTGGGTGTACGGGTACCTCACTGCTTATCATTGGCACTATTACTGGGGACGTTTTGGTTGTTTTATGTGCTATCTAGAATTTAGTGGAAATCATTCAAAATCATTAGAATGAACCTTAAATTCATATAATATTTTACAATTACTAAAAAAAAAATTAAAAGCACACTACATTTTTATCATCTCATTGAAAATGTCTTCTTCTCATAGGAGTGCTTCTCCACCCAAGTTTGATGGAGATCATCAGTCGATGCCTCAGCAATATCAAGTGGTATATTCTCATCCTGATGAGTATGTACCTAATTTCACCTTCATCCTACATTAGGATGAACAGCTGTAGTGGTGTGACATGAAGGGCAACATTGTGTTGCCACCTAATCCATATGTTTCTACAATGCTTTAACAAATGCTTGTATGATGGGGTCTTTAGGAACTTCATGCTGAGTATGTTGTACAAGATAGTGATGCCAAGGATTATCATCCCACTAAGGGACAATGTCTCAGGGATCGCCAATTAGAACAATGTCATGAATTTATGAAGGGAAAAGGATTTAATGATTCCCTATTCCTATTGTACCAAAAAGATGCTGGGGAACCCTTATGTAGGGATTTTCCATTTAGTGAAATTCCTTTCTTTGAATTTGATGAAGAAGGTCAAAACTAGAACCTATAGTCCACTATTCACAATCTTGGTTCTTGTAAGAATGGATCCAATAACAAAGAAGAATTCAAATAGGAAAGACAAGGTAGGGATGTAGATAAGAAACAAGATCAAGATCATGGCGATGATTGCTAAAGAGGAGGTAGTAGGCATCGTGATGGTGCTAGTCCTCCTTCCTCATCATCATCATCATCATCTTCTTCTAGCTGTAACCATGATTACAGGATGCAAGACCATGATGGAGGTGACCAAAATGACCAAAGGGACCAAAATTATTGAAGGGACCATTGGGCAAGGCAGGATCAAGGGCATAGATATTCAAGAGAGGCACATCACCTTGAATGAAGGGGTAGTTGAGGGCATCGTAGGCACCATAATCATGATCTTCACGAGCCTTTGCTTACTACCCAAAGTATGCTCAATATTACAAAGGTAATACGAATTCCAACAAGGCACATGAAGGATAGTTGGATCAAAAGGCTAGACATGAATAATATTTCTCAGTTCGAATGGGGATATAACTCTAATCAACAGAACCATCTCCAAGCTTTTCAAGATGCATGTGCTTTTTAGAACATAGAGAGAATGAGTGGTAAAAGCTTAAGTTGTTTCCAAAGACACTCATCAAAGAAGTAGAGAAGCGGTACTAGTCCTTAGTGTTGGAATTTATTAGACAATGGAGTACCATGCTTGAATTTTTTAATGATAAATATCAAACATAATCTAAAGTGTCCAACTTGAGAAGGATAATTCAAGGATAGAAACAAGAAACACACAAATCCTTGGATGCCACCATCGGTTGATACTATTTGTTAATGCATAAATGTCCTAGCCATGATTATTCTCAACTGGATAAACTTTTCCACATTGTATATGGGCTTCGATTATAAATGAGGAGAACCCTTGGTATCTATGCTAAAGGGTGATTGTTAGAATTAAGTTCTCGTCAAATACAAAGACTAATATAGTAGGTGGGTAAATAGGAGGATGAATTAAGAAAAAGAGAAAAGTGTAGAAGAATATAACCACAACCCTTCCATTCACAAGAGGGAGGTTCAATTTTGTGATAGTGAGGAAGAATCCACCCTAATGAGGTGGGGAATAGAAAAACCTTGCCACTCCAAAAATTTCAACTTGAAATTGTGGTCAAGCTTAATCAGTTATGGGACTCCATGGATAGTAACTTTCAAGTTGTCTTAAAAATTTATAAAAAGCCCAAAGAACAAGGTAGTGATCGTGAGTGTAGAAGGCATAAGGAAGTTGAACATGCATATCAAAAAGATAAGGGAAAGATTGCTAAAATAGAAAAAGTTGTGGAAAGTGAATTAGATGATGATGGTGGATGTGACATCTTCTAGTATGAACATCCTAATGGATGTTGCCCCATAGTGTCACATTTATGCATATCTAGGGTGTATGCTTTAAATCCATGACTAACACAAAGGTAAAAATCCAAAAGATTACCTTATCCTCAAGGTAATTTTAGGCAGTTCCACCAGTAATAGAAATAATATCAAAGTGGAACTCCATCGTAATCATATGAGTAGTATCAACAGTGGCAGCAACCACAATCATGGGCACTGGTACCACCAAGGTAGCAATACCCTTATAGATAACTTGATACATATGAGTACTACGTAAAGAAACCCTTGTCTCCATGTGACTCCTCTAGAAATGTAGAAGTTGATGCCTCTAAAGGAGTGGCTAGAGCTTTTCCTCTTCGGTTTGGGGATCCTGTGCCATCCATGTTGATGTTCCACTAGTTTAGGATGTGTTCGACAAGTGGGAGCAAATGTTGGTGTTAGGACTAGTTAGAGAATAGCTAGCTAGTTAAATCAAATTAGTTATTAAATTATTTCACTTCTCCATTTTTAGCACCAGGACATAAAACATCAAAAGCATAAAAATCATATACCTAAAGTTTACTTAACCATACAATAGTGCCTTACAAGTAAGCTTGGGAAGACAACAATTGCATAACCCATCCTTGTTCTATGAAGGCACATAAGCCATTGTTCCTCTTAATAGGCTTGGGCCCTAACCTCTCCACCTTTTTCTTGGCTAGATTGTGTAGTTACAAGAGTTCCCTGATGGATGCTGAATGATTGTGCCTTTTACTCTGCATGTTCTACATGAGGTCCTTGGCCTCTACCTTCCCCTGGGAATTTAGTTGCACCTTGAGAAGGTCCTCCTTGTTCTCCTCTTTTAAGGGATATCTATAATCACACAAAGATAAATTGTTAGTAAGGTTATTGAAAGAAGTTCAATTATTTCATACCTTACTCATTGCCTTTAATAAATGTTGAATTCTTTGCTTAGTGTGATTTTAGAGGTAGAAATTTTTTCAAGGAAGTTTCCCTAAAAGTTTAATGTTAGACTTGATTTGTTTAGGTGACATATAGAAGGACATGTAATGGTTTTGAGGAACGTTTGATAAAATGATGACAAAGAAAAGAATAGATTTGGCAATAAAGTACTCGTAGGGTATAAAATGATGTGACGATGATGTGCAATGAGTGTAAATTACAAAGGTTATGCAATTGGGTCCTTCCCAAAGCCAGTTCCTACCTATGATGCCCTTACATAACCATGCTTGAAAATGTCCATAGGCACTAAAATATTTAAATGTAATCCCCACCAACTGCAAAAAACACACACATGTAGATACCATCGTGATGAGATATGAATTCAATGCTACACAAGACACGAGTCACAAATACATGAACAACGAGATGAGGCGAATTGTAGAAGGGATTATAGAGATTGGGACATGAGGTAACTAACCAAGGGCACAATGAATCTTGAGTGTAGGAGATGATTAATGTGTCATTAGCTCCTTGCTAGAAAATCAAGACCAAGTCCATTCCTTCGATCAGTGACATTGCATTTTTTCATCCAATGATGGACAACCATAAGAGCATCATGACAGCAAGGTGTACGATCACTTGGCATTTTGTGCAAGGGAGGAGTGATTTCAAATTTCTTTGTAGCATACATTTTCCTTGGCCGCTTTGGCACACTCTCTTTCCTTTTTTTTTGATGCGTAATCTAGAGAAGCCACCTACCTTCAGGCATGGGTGCATGTCTTTCCAGTGGGACCCCATAGAATAGCATTGGGTTTCTTTTATTGAGTGCCTTTATTACTCTTACTCCCATTTTTCATTAGATCTACAAGGACCTTAGTACAACCAAGCTACATGGTAACTCCTACAGATGTCACCAAAGAGAATCCACAAGTCCCCATGATGTCACACCCTGGCCATTCTCTCTTAGTTCATTATTTTTCGCTTTTGGAATAATGTGCACAAAATTACTTTTAAGTTTTCATGATGATAAGAATATCATCGTACCCAGAGTAGAACCTCTTATTAATAAAAATGATTGGTTAATGTGATGGCTTGCTGTCTAAGTAATTAGTCACTAGAGACTTGATAGCATAGAACAACATCTCAACCAATGGGTCTGAGTGTTTTATTTATAGATGATATTTCCCTCAAAAAGATAAAAAGATAAAACAATAAATAAAAAGATGAAACAACAAATAAAAAGATAAAACAAAAAATTGAAAGATGAAAAAATTGGAGAAAAAAATTGTAAAATTAAAGCAAAGGAAAAATATTTATTAAGTCTATCTGTTAGAATGGGGGATATCCCCCATATCTAAACTTTTGATCATGGCTAGAATTAATAAAGGGAATGGTTGGATCCATGAATTTTGGAAATATTGGGACCTAGTCATATCCAAACCATTGGGTGTCTTTTGATGTGGTAGTTGGACTATACCCATATTGGGGTTCACACACTTGATTAAAGTTGACATAGTGGGGAAAGTTATAAGATATGGTTAATTGATAAGGAGTTGACCTAGTATGGCACCCATGATCATAAGATGGTATGCAAGGATAAATATGTCTCCCTATGTGGTTATATTCATTGGGCCACATGGTTGTTGGAGTATTAACTGATGGCCCTGAGAAGATAATAGGAGGCATTGTGTTCGAGGAGATAGATGCATCACAACGTTGAACTTGCGCTTGGTTGGAGGATGCAGTGGTTTTGGGAGTGTGTTGTCTCTTTCTTTTGTCATTCCTAAAGAAAGAATGCTATCAATTTTGTGGAGGACCTCCACTACTATTGACCATAGCAGCACAAGTAATGTTTTTGGGTTGGTGCTGTGGTGCAAAACCTTCTGGTACTATTGGTGGTGATGTAGAAAGAGGTAAAGGATGAGAATATTGAGGGTAAGAAGAAGTATAAGGAACATGAGGTGGTGATCTTGTTGGAGAGGATATGGGCTAGTAGTACTTAGGAGAATCATAATAACATGGTAAGATAGAGGATGTCAACCTAGTTGGGAAATAGGATGCTGAACTTGATAAGTGCTTGGGTTCGGATGATATGAAGGGTGTAACTAGTTTGGGGGTGGCCTCCCCCACGATTGGGATTTTTTCCACTGTGATTGAACACAGTATTTTTGTATGAACTCTAAATGTAACATTCTTCCCCAATGCTCATGTAAATATGACAAGATGGGGCATTGACCTTTGGGGTGATTATACAAGCAAATGTTACATTGATATGTATGATTAGAAGTTGAGTTCTTATTCTCTTCAACCCTTCTTTCCAATTGTCTAAGGGTGTTTTGTCCTATTTCTTGGTTTTTCATGGTTCTACCTCTAATAGTGTTCACATATTCTCCACATTTTTCATGTATCCATTTCCTCATCTTATTGATCTTTGCCTTAATTTCATCTACTGATTGTAGTATTGGCAAAGATGATTCCACCTCCTTGAGGTGAGTTGATTTCTCCTCTTCATGATCATGGACCTTTGCTAATTGGAGATTTTAGTCCCATTGAGAGCTTTCAACATTCTCCCATTTAGCAATTTCTCCTTTTTCTTTTGCTACCTACTTAATAAGCTCTTGGAATTGGTGGGTTCATAGCTCATATAGTTGACCTGGGGCATACATCCCTAGGGTCTCCCTTGTTTTGTAGCCTTTTATTAGAAAATCCATGGCTTGGGTAATTGTTTAACAATGAATAGTATCTTTCTAAGGCCATATCCAAGGGTTCATGTTGTGCTTGTTTCCACCCTTGGATTTTTCTCCTTAAGGTTGACACTCTTGCATAGGTTTGATATCTTTCATTGAAGAGTTCTACCATTGTCAGCCAACATTGAATCAATTTTGGTCCTAAGGACCTGTACCATACTTTTTCTTGGCCAACGAGTGTCATAGCAAAGAGCTTAAGTTTTTTCCACCCATTATCAATTTTGTTCCATACAGAAGCATCATGGAAGGCTTGTAAATGATGTTTTGGATCTAAATCATAGCCTCCTAAAAACTTGGGAAAGGTGTTTAAATCAAGCCTGGTTAGATGGATTTCCTTATGATTCCTGCGAGGTATTCGAACAACCTCTTGTACATGCATTAGGCTCTTAGTGGCTAGCAGGGGTTCATCATCACTAGGTAGGTTATGAGTTTGTGATTTGGGATGATGTTGTCTTTGTTTATGTAAATAGGAGATCCTTGCATTAGATTGAGTACTCCAAACTTCGTCTTCATCATCATATAATTTGTTGGTCCTCCAATGAATTACCTTACCAATTTTTACGTTATCATAGTCTTGTGAGAGAGACATTGTCATGAATTGTGTGTGACTTATCTATACTTAGTTTCTTTCTAAAATATATATCATTAATGCTTCTTTACAACAATCTGGGATGATGTAACTAATCTAGATAACTAGCACCATCATTGGAAATGGCACCAATGATGAGTGGCAAGGTACCCCTACACTCAACCATATGAATATGAGCGTGTACACACGATCCAGTCGAACTTCGTAGATGGACTAGTTGTGGTATCTAGATAGTTACACGTTGATCACAGTTCACTGTGTTTCCACCTGGACTAGTATTTGCTTTGTCATGTATGGTTTAGTCCAGAGTGAGGTGTATGATGTGGTCCTAAACTAATGCTACTCCTAGAGGAAATGGAAAATAACTTTATTTTAAGCTAATAGGGAATGATAAGCAAAATCTAAGCTAGCCTAAGTGCGATGAGCATCTGTCCTTGATCATCCATACACATATTGGACTTTGTGTACTACTTCTGGGATTACCGAGTGCATGTTAGTTAAACGCTCCTAGATACGCTACTGGGAGACCAAGTAGTCAGACTTAAATGCTCATGATTAAGTCGTACTCATTCTGCATTTAATAATAGGGATAGTAAATGAGGGTAAGGAAATATTAATTAAGAAAACAATAAATAACAATAACAGTTAGGTAATTAAAAATAAGTGAATGTTGCAATGATGATGTAATCTCAATCTTTATTTCCGGTCATGAACGTGTCCAAGTACGTCACACTCGAATAAAGGTTCTATACAATTATAATCATCACACTATGAGCATGCATTGGGAAAAGAATTGAAATGAACTAAAAATAACAAAAAGAATCTACTTCTATCCTTACTTACTCCCCTTCTTCCTATGTGCCCAAATGTGTATTTATAGGCTTACATAGGAGTCATGATATTGTGTATTTGCTATCGTTAGCCAGGCCACCATATTGCATACCCGATATCACGGATCTGATATCGGAGCCTAACAATTCATGGTTCATCACTAAGCCTTTTTTAGAACAAGTGATAAATTATAATGTAAATTGTAAGTTCACATAATTGATACATCTTAGAATAAATGTACTTCCTAATAAATTCTTTGGGTTGTATTTGATAAAACCTTAATTTTAGTTTTTTTTTTTAATTTCACATTTGAAAAGGTTGCATATTGAACATTTTAGGCTAACAAATTATTTGGTTTTTTATGAAAATTTTTAAATTATATTACTTTTTAACTTATTTATAGAATTTAATTAAGGAGAAGATTAGTTAATATTTAGATTCAACAATGAGATGTTAGCCTAGTGGTAAGGGTCATGAACCATTAATCCTAGGTCATAGGTTCAATTCTAATAGGTAGTACTAAGTTATAAGTTGAAAAAAGAGTGTAACAAAAGGGAATTTTATAAATTGAAAAAAGAATGGTTTTGTAAAAGGAATTTTATAATTGGCTAAAGGGATTTAAAAAATTCATACCATGATAACCTAAATGTCTAAATTTATATTACCACAACTAACAAGGTAAGGTTTATAATAGTACACCTTGCAAAATAAAAAGGTCAAAGTGTCACAATTGCAAACTTTTGCACTTCTATATCATGCATTTATTTTTATGTGATAACCAATGATGGGAGGATTTGTCACATACCTAAACCAGTATATTTTAACTATTTTAAACTTTTTTCACAATCACACAAATTTATCCTTGTGTGTGATATATAGTTTAGTCTAACTCTTTTACAAATATTTGGCTAAACATGCATCACACATCAAGCTCATGTGCTTAAGCCATCAGGGTGTGATCAAAATGAAATACATAGATGAATCAAATTGTTTAGCCACAAACATCTCATAAATACATGAGTAATCCTATTATGCTTGAGGTCCATTAGCCATGTTCCCCTAACTAATCTTTTGCTCGTCTACTCAATTAGAATAAAGTATTTAAGTCTCACTCCAAAATTGGGACTCATGGGAAGCATAAACTATCTTGTATGGAATATTAACAAGCCTACTAAAATTCTTGATAGTTGGCACACTAGCTAATCTAAAGAAAATGCTTAGTGCTTGTTTCATGGCATTAACTAGCCTTCTTCAATTCAAAAATATAAGAAGCCCAAAACCTACCATTCTTTTTCCTTTGTGAGATTGAATCTAAAAAGATACTAACCACAGTTGCATCTACATGGGGTATCTCAACCTTAGGTAGAATGCCCATAATTTTTAGGCCAAGTTACATAGTTCATTCATAGATATGTGTGCATACTAATTGGCAAGTTAGGTAATCTATACCTATTTAACTTAACAATCTCAAATAATAAAAAAATACCTTAATTTTGGACTAAATAAACAACCAGGAACTTAATTCAAATGACTTCATTTCCTAAGACTATAATACCACTTAGATATCCATGAGTCTATGTTTTCAATCCACTAGATTATAGACTAAAATATATAAGTACTCTACAAAATATAGAATAATTCAAATTTATCAAAGAAAGGTTAAATAAATTCTCATACTCATACTTGAATTGTATCAATGTAATATTAAAAGAATTCAAGGTTGTTAACTTAGTAACATAGGATAAATAAGAAAAAATAAATCACATTACATGACCAAGATAAAGGATAAGCTCACTTATTAAGACTTTAGACATGTTGTTGGTAAATGATTTCTAGAAGAATCCTTGAAAAGGCTTTTCCATAAGTGGGTAGATTGTCTAATTTTTCATGAAGTTAGAGATTCTTATTAGGTTATATAAAAACATGCAAAGACAAAATTCACAAATCATATTGACTATCGTATTTGATAACAAAAGTCAATGCTCATGGCAAAACTTACACAATAAGGGAAAATGAAATAAAATGAAGACAATTAGAGTTGACATTGAAGATGGTGGACAAGCGTGTAGTGTTTTAGAACCCAAGGGCATTTAAATGAATATATTTATAGATAGATTATACAAGATATAAATTAATTAGATATATTTATATAACATATACCCCCTATAACCTATGGAAGAAAACCTATACAATACAATTATAAAAAATCAAAAGACATGCATACCTAGGATTTTACAAAAAGTGAAACTAAAATTGAAACTAAAACTTTTATTACATCCTTATACCAATAAAGACCTACTAGATNTCAAACAAAGCTTGGTGATTAGGATGCAAGGTTTGATTGGAATTTTAGCTATAAAATAATGAACCAAGTTGATTGCCTCTAATATAGTCTACGTAAAACGTCTTCTTCCTTTCTACATTTGACCATAACTTTCCTAGCACTTGGTTCTTAACTTACCAATTATGATTACTTTGGACTACCTTCATATATTTTGTTACTATATCACTTGAAAATGCCATCTTTAATTTTTTGTATCTTCAATAATCCCTTTGGAAAAGTTGGTTTTCACAAGTTTTGCCGAATTTTGAATATATGTCACTTTAAAGCTTAAAACACAATAAAAATATACATTTAAACTGTAGGATTAATAAATTATCCTATGACTAGTAGGTTTGTTAACTTTTAATCCTATGACATTTGAAATTTTAAACATCTCGTTGTTAGAGAAAGTGCCGGTGCATTACATTGCTGACATGTACCGTGTTGCCAGCATCAACACAGCGCAGCCTCTAAAATGGCTGCGCCTGCGAAAGCAGCATGATACAACCCAGTTTCGGTAAAGATACTGGTATGCTCGCGTGCTTTGTTTTGAATTAAAATTTCTTATTCATAATTTTGTTAATTTGCTGTGTAATGCGTATAAATTGTATTTCTTTGCTGAAACATATCCCATGAATAGTAGAGACAAAAGCCAGAAACGAAATAGTTGATCCTAGGATAAACATTGATTAAGAATGCATAGATTTCGATTAGTGAAGACGAACAAAAGGATTTCAGTGTCATCAGAGGATGGAGAAATGAAGAAAAAACATGCTCTGGAGGAGTTTGACACGGACGATAACAAGACATTGTTTTGGGTCGTAGACGGGACGATGACCATGATGACAATTATGCACCTGCTACTACTCTGTCCACCCATTTCCGTGTGTTCAAATATGGTGTGATTCATGCTAAACTAAACTCTTGCTTCACTTTTATTTATGTATTGGGTTTTCGTTTGTTTCCAGGACAGTGAGGGGAATAAAAAGGCCCCTAAATTTTTGTTTTTCCTTTTAAATTGTCAATAATTCTTCTGGACCGTTGACAGAAAGATGTGACCGGTACTGAAGAATAAGGACACCGTTCCAGTGGAGGACACAATACTTAAATGTTCTAACTTCAGAAATGGAAGAACATTACTTGATGTCTCCCTACGTCCAGATGCAGTGCACGTATTACGAAGAGATTGTTCGCTTTCTTTCCTCGTATTGTCACTGAATACTTCTCCTTTTAAATTATTCTTATCTTTATTTAATTATTGAAAGTCTCTTTATGCTATTTCGCTAATAAAACCTGCCAGGTATAAAACAGTGACCAAATGGAAGAACATTGCTTGATGTCTCTGTGCGTCATGTAAACATGTATTATGAAGAGATTGGTCGCTTCTCTTCCCCTGGTATCGTCAATGCATACTTCTTCTTTTTTAATTATTTTTATCTTTATTTAATTATTCAAAATCTCTTTATGGTATTTTACTGATGAAACCTGACAGCCATGAAACAGTGACCAAAAATATGGGTAGGCCCTATGCAAAGGGTACGTAGACACAGAACAACAAATAAGAAAAAAAAAAGTGTGTACGCAAATAACTAGCTTATGCCATTTTGATTCCTTTCCCGTCCTTAAAGACCCTGTTAAGAAAAAGGGGGTATGGTTGTATATCGTTAACAACAAATTTCAATTCTAGAAGGTTTCTACAAAGTGCCGGTGCATTACATCATTGACAGGTAACATATTTATATCCGCCCCAGAAGCATGAAACCACCCCCTAAACCTTACCATCATTAATTCATCTTACTATGCTTGCATACATTGGTTTGAATTTAGGAGGAAAAAATTAAAACACTCATCCATAATTTGTTAATTCATGGTACAATTCCTATAAATTGTGTGCCTCGGTACCAGCAGATACACAAGCAAGCAACAGAATTGCAGGATAAATATTGATTTCGATTCAGGATGAGGAACAAAAGAATTTCAGTTTCATCAAAGGAAGTAGAAATGAAGAAGACGCTCGTTCCGGAGAAATATGAGAAGGATGATAAGACGTTTTCTTTGTAGATAGTGACGATGACGACGATGGTTGTGATAATGGCATTTCTCCTCCGGACTATCCACCTGCTGCTGCTGTGTCCACCTATTTCCGTTCGTGCTTAAAAGAAGAAGTGTGATTGTTGATGCTAAATTGATACTTCAGATGTGCTTCGTTCATTCATTTCCGTTTCTTTTCCCTAAAAAGTTGCTGTGTGATTGTTCTTATTATGCTAATTGGTACATCAGTTGTGTGAAAGAATCACCGGACATTACATAGGTCCATTATTTACTTTTAACACTATAAAGAATATGCCCTTTTCCTCATCCACAATGACGTCTACAATTCCAAATCTATGACCTTATTGTTGATACCAACGTGCCCATGCTTGCTTGGCATGGGGCCTTTGTTTATTTTAAAAAAAATAAAAAAAAATAAAAAAAAAAAATTAAAAAAAAGATGGGTTACCCTAACCCTAAAATTGGCTATAAAAAGTCATCAAGGTGATGGAGTTGAAAGGGGGGAGAGGAGAAGTCAGGTCAAGAAACCTTAACCCAATGAGGCTAGGGCCATGAAGCCATGGACTAAACCTCCTCTCTTCCTGGGTGGTTGACAATGGTTTCTCTTTCTTTTTTTTTTTTTTCAGTAATGGGCAATTTGGGTGGTTGGACGTCAGCAGATTTTTTTTTATTTTCTGAGCAATTTGGGCGGTTGGACGTCTGCAAATTTTCTTTTATTTTCAGAGCAATTTGGGCGGTTAAACGTGAGCAGATTTTCTTTTATTTTCAGCAGATGACATGTGGTTCTTTCTATCTTCTTTTATTTCAGCAAATGGCAAGTGGTGGTGGTGGATTTATATTTATGCAGTTGGCGGTTCGCAGGGCATTGGTGATGTTTGATCGCAACTACACATGATTCTTGCAGCAATATAACCATGCATCCTGTTGATGGATCTTCTCTTCATCTTTTTTTATTTCAGCAAATTGCATGTGGTGGTGGTGGATTTATATTTATGCAGTTAACGGTTCACAGGGCATTGGTGATGTTTGATGGCAACTACACATGATTCTTGCGGCAATATAACTATGCATCCTGTTGATGGATCTTCTCTTCATCGTCGTTTATTTCAGCAAATGGCATGTGGTGGTGGTGGATGGCATTGGTGATGTTTGATCGCAGCTACACATGATTCTTACCGCAACACAACCATGCATCCTGTCGATGGTTCCTGTTTCTCTCTCCTTTAGTTTTTCTTTTCATGCTTTATTTCTCTCTGTGTATTCTCTCTCTCCCTCTATCACTTGGTCACATGGCTCTCCAGCTGAGACTATTCCCGGGTTTCCGTACCCATACGGGAGGCGCCCTAAGCAATTGTCTCCTCAAATGAGTTTTTCGGGGGTGTTGGCCATGACCAAAATTTATGCATCAACACTTATGTTTTTCAGTTGTCTTTTAATATATACAATATTACAATGTGGTCCGTTGGGGTTATAAATTACCTTATTTATAGGTAAAATATTTTGTTGAGAATCCCAGGTTTAAGGCTTGTTCAAAATTTGCGTCGTTTTATCCAATCATGTGTCACGCTTTTTATAAATCTTAAATCTACTGGTTAAAATTTGATATGAACTTAAGACATTTAATACTATCATTTAAATTACCTTCCAGGTATTAATCATTAAGACAGCGATGAAGAAGAAACAAAAACAGAACAACCGATTACTGGTAGGATGGCAGAATGTTTTCATCCTGCACATTTGTGCAGATAAGATCAATCAAACAACATGCTGTCCTTCAAAGTTTGCATAAATTTTTATATGCCTACACCCACAGGTTGCTTAGAAATTCAATCAAACGACTCTTGACTTGCAAAGCAATTGGCATTTCTTGTTGATTACTATGATCTTAGGCATCGTTCTTTGTTTTATTCGATAATCTGAAATCTCTAACTTAATGGGAGGCATGCTTGCTGAAATATATTTTGATATGCCATAAGCATTAACAAGAACCTAGTTGCTCATAATATAATATAACTGCACTATAACAAACACATTTTGAGATTCTATATTTTATAATTGGAAATCATACTAATTTTGAATTCTCTCTTAATTTACCATCCGTATTGAATTATATGTTTCCTTCATAAGTACTGAATTATGTGCTTCCTTAAAAATAGTTTCCTATGCTCTCTTAAAATTCCTTAGAGGATCATTGTTGACTTTTACAAATATGTCATCGGAGAAAGTGTTGGTGCATTACATTATTGAAATGCTACATGATGTTGCCCTACATACAGCACAACTGGACCCTTCACAAGCACAAGCAACATAAGTGAAACCACCATGTTTTGATAAATATCANACTTCACAAGCACAAGCAACATAAGTGAAACCACCATGTTTTGATAAATATCATTCCATGCTCTTTTATTACTTTAATTCTGTTATACAATTTCACGAATTATTATTGACTTTAGTGAATTAATCTATAACTTAACAACTATTTTTGAAAATTTGGATTGATGCATAACTACAGAATGTATGTATCTTTATTATATCTTATGTTTAAATGATCCCTTTAAGTAACTACTTACAATCACTAACTTAGTTATATGTTTATAATATATATCTATAATTTGGTAGGAAAATCTTCTTTGCAGATAAGTAATAAGGCATTTGAATCAAATATTTCATGACTTTTGGATAAAGAACAAGATTTATTTATCAAATTTTTCATAATCACTAAACCAAGAATAAAATATTTACATCATCTATCTATGTTCTTACTCTTTGTTGAATTTGTTTTTCTGCTTATGAGAGTGTATGAAAAAGAACAAATTCAAGAGAGAGTGAGAACATAAGATAGATGATGCAAATATTTTATTCTTGGTCCCATGATCATGAAAAATTTGATAAATAAATCTTGTTCTTCATTAAAAGTAAAGAAAATTATAATTCATACATCTTGTTCTTCATCCAAAAGTTGTGAAATATTTGATTCGAATCCCTTATTACTTGTCAACAAAGAAGATTCTTTCTACCAAATTATAAATGTATATTATAGATATATAACTAAACTAGTGGAACACTTATCAACTTTTTAGCATTATGCTGACATTTTGAAAAAATTGGGTGGGAGAGAAAAAGTGCTACCAATCTGGGGCAAGTTGCCTGTACATGACCTTGCATTGTGTAGTATACCTATTTTTTTGTTTATCTTTCAAAATTGTATGATAATGGCAATGGATTTTCTTAAAATATCAAATTCCAACACTAAGGTTGTATTACATGTAACAAAAAAGTGGTTAGTGGCTTTAGCATTGGTTAGGTATGTACATAATGAATTATTAGTAGATTGTTTTGCTTATTTTAATTTGAGATAATAATTATTTTTTAATAAGTAGGAATTATTATTTGGAGTGATTGTAAGATTCTTGTTTTTCATATTCAACCATGGGTGTAGTAACAAGATAGGCTTTTGCTTATCACAAACAAGTTGACATGATGAGCATTGAGGTTTTAGGTGCAGATATAAAATCTTTTTAATAATTTCTTTTCAAAATTAAAAATTTCAATAAAAGTTAGATATCATATTGTTAAAGGCTTCAAACGAAATATTATTATACAATAGAAGTTTATAGGTAAGATGTAGTGGTTTGACTAAAAATTTCTTAAAGCAAGGTTACCTATGAAAAATTCTTGTACTAAGTTAGGTTTGAATAAGGATTATATGAAATTGATTTAAGAGGAAAAAATGTTTTTTTAAAATCACGTTAAAAAAATATGGTGGAAATGATAATGCAACATCTAAAATGTTTGTAAACTTTTTTAAAATAGAGTTTTTCCAAGCAATAATGTTTCTTTTATGCATATAAAAGGGTTTTACAAAAATTTATTTCCTATGAGACAAATACCACTCATTGAAAACTCCCAAATACTTTACACCTTAAGTATGATAAAGTAATATAAAGAGTTAAGAAATTAATTTCTAAAAAAGCTAAGGATATAAAAGGAATGTATGCTAAATTATTAACATGTCCGAAAGAGTTAGTCTAAAGAAAGACTTGAAAAATGCTTAATGGAGATAATGAAACTACACAATCTTATCAATTATAGAGTAATATAGAGGTGACATAGGGTTATCCTCTTTCACCAACATTGTTTGGTATTTTTATTGAATATTAATGTATCCAACCTAGTTATAAACTTCAAAATTCACTTTTAATGAACAATGACACTAGGCCTTATATAGTGTTGAAGGAGACTAATGTGGTCCCTATGACTGAGTATTTGTTTTTAGAATAAATAATTTCTGTAAGAATATAAATAACAAAAATGAGTTCAATCTACATGGTGGGCATGAACAATGTTGCATCAATACATTAAAAGTTAAAATACTTAACTATTCTTTATTTGAGATTTGAAATAGTTAGTGATACAACATTCTTGAAGAAAAACAAACATACATAGTGTGCAATAATCGATACTACATTTTTATACAATGTTATCCTCCTGAGTTACTTAAAAAATAAATAAGATATTTTTTTATTTCAGAAAATAATTGATAACTTTCTTAAATAATGTCTTCATATCTCATCGTGTGTATACTTTCATTATAGGTTGATCTGGTCTACCAATGGACTTGGCCAAAATTTTAGTTTCAATATCATTTATTGAATTTCTAATTAATTGACATATTTAAAATGTCCAGAATTGCCGACTAATCTTATTTTCTGTGCTGTAACCGAAGTTTTTTCCCTTACGAATGAGCTACCAGTGGTAATGGAATACCGGCTTCCGTAATACAATGACAGTAATCACAATTAAGTTAATGGAATACTGGCTTCCGTAAAACAATGACAGTAATGACAAGATGAATTAGAAATCTAAACCTTAAATACAAAATCAAAATATAATTCCATTTTGAGTGAAGATCATGACTACTTGCCAACACTACTTTGCGTTACGCGTATGCAGTTATACCTATCCATCTGATCCTGACGTCAAAAGTATTTTATTTGCCCAAAACCCGTATAAGAAGGAGACAAGTAGGGCAGGTATTATCTCATTTTCTGCTAATTGTAATCCAACATATTCCACGAAGAAGCATGCTGACTTTTCCATCGACGAGGCAACAACTAAGGCAGGTACTTTCTAAATTTTTATCTCACACTACCTAAAATTAGCCAGCAAGAACGAAGGCGCTTCCTTTAGCTAGCGTTCTTGGCCGTGGTGTGAGAGACGTGATCTCTGAAAACGGTCGTTTACAGTTAAATTTGTTTACCGTTATCGGCATGGAATTCATTCATAGTTACGATGCTTTTATTTCTGAGAAAGGAAGGTTAGCTTTTATTTCTGAGAAAGGAAGGTTAACTTTTATTAGTGACCGAGGCACTTCAAAATTTCATATACTAAATACGAAGGTATAGATAAGTCATTCAAAAAGATTATAGGGAAGATAAACAATTTCTTATAGAACAGCTCAGTAAGTAACTTTATCGTCATTTTCCTTTTATAAATGTAAGGTAAAAGAATAGAAGTTAGTGAGAAAAGCTAATTATTCATTTCTTGCTTTCTATAATTTAAATACAATATAAGGTAATAAAACTTTTATGGGACTCCACTTTCACTTATTTCAAGTAAAGGATATTTATGTAGAGGAACATTCATATGTAAAAGCAAATATTAATGATTTCCTAAAATTATTTTGAATATGGATAAAAAAGGATAACATGATTCAAAACTTTAACTGGATTATTACATCATAGGTAAAATTTTTATCATTGAAAAAGTTCTATACAACAACTTTGAAAAAAATGTCTTCTATAAAGCTAACATAGAATCTTATTTATTTTATTATTTAATATATTACAACAAAGTAACTTTAGAATTGAAAACTAAATAAAATAACATTCCAAATTCTAATATATAAATTTTCAAATTTTCATTTAGTTTGCAATAGCTTTCTCATTTTTAATTTTAATAAATTTTATTTTTTACATTCACTAATGTTACAAGGGATGTCAAACCCAAAAATAATGAAATTAAAGTTTTAGTATAGCCCAAGTCCTACATTTTCATTTGAAGTAAAGATAGACTCTACAAATTATTAACTTTGTAAAAAACAATACAACGACACATGAGCTTCAAGTATAGCATTGCTATTTGAGTCCTCCCACTAGAGCAATTCTAGATAAAAGGTATATAATGTACCTATTTGCAAACATAAACCTACCATAACATAGAAATAAAGTGTGATGTTTAGAAACATAAAAGATACAAGATGATAGAAATATCATTTAAATGAGAAATATCATTTCAATGAGAATTCTTGTAACTATTGAAATTTTCTTACGGAGTCATCAAATTGATTTAAAGTATATATATTCTTTGAATTTTGTACCATGTTTAATATATTAACTTTTGGAAGAGTTTGACATTGTTAAGGACTTTCAAACTTGAAACTTTCTTAAATTAATCTTAACAAAGACTTCATTACCCTTTTTTATGAGCTTACTTGAACTTAACTATTGTTTGAATTAATGCAATATCCTTCATAGTATCAATATCTTCTTAATCATTAACATGACTTAATAAAATAAATTTCTCATTGTTTTTGGAAGGTATACATGATATACCAACATTAAATTATTGAGTAATATTCAACTCTTTTTACCTTTTCTTAGTTTCTACAACTATTTTATGATATTGCAAAATTAGGCATTAATTAAACAAGAGGTCTCCACAATGTTATTAGTTGCACGAATTAGGAAAGTTATTATAAATAACTACTTGAACATAATTTCACTTGACGTTAAAAAAAGTGTCTTCTTCATGTTTAAAAGATATATCTTAACAAATCATTATTGATGACTATTAATAAAACTAAAAATAAATTTTAGCTCTAAGAAGGTTCTCAAGAAGGATGACTATTTTGAATTCTAGATTTCTAGAAATTAAAGAAAAGAAAAGAAAAATTCAATAAAATTTGAAACACATTTATTTTAAAGCATGATCATCAAAATTATAAATCTATTTACATGCTATTATGGACCATTAGTTTGAGAGATGGTAAGGTACTTGTTTTTCATGTCATAATACCTAGGTTTGAGCCTAAGCATAATTGCTTGAAAAGAGGTTAGGTTTTCATCCATGGACCATCTTGGAACTCTGTCCTAGTAGAATAACCATTGAGCCTTTTACTAATGAATTATTTGCATGTTATATGTTAATGAATAGAAGATCCCGTGGGCAATGCCAGATCAATCATTGAATTACTACCAAGTTCTACAAGTAAACGTTTATATGTAGAATATTTTGAATGTAAAGTAGTAATATGATAATATAAAAAAAATTGAGTTATGTGCTAAAAAGGAATTGAGATCCTTATAGAAAAATAAGAATATTTCTTCAAAATATCGTACCATAAAAAAATATATAGAATATTATTGAAAAACATTATCTAGATGGGTAAAATCAACATTATTGTTATTTTCATGGTTTGAAACTTGAGATCTTAAAGCTCCATCAGGAATATTTTTATGGAGCAGATCAAGGAAATATCATTTAGAGTGATGGTAAGGTACTCATTTTTAAGGTTATAAATATTTGGCGTATATATTCCATTTAGAGATTATTTCTTAATTTTATTGTATATCTTTTATACCTTGGGTTTTTAGTTGAATAGCAATGTCCTATTATTAAGATTTAGCAGTTGAAGCCATATTTTCATTAAAGTGAACCATAAAAACCTTTAGTGAAGTGGCAAAAACATTATGCAAATCCTTAACAAAGGAGACAAACTCTAAGAAATCTATGATATGGCAAAGTATTGGAGCAACAAAGTTATTGGCTATAACTAATATGTTTTTATTAGAAAAAATAAGTATTAATGTTAAAATTAAAATATGGTACCATGCTAATATGTTAAATAGAAAAAAGAGGAAGAGAAAAAATAGAAAAACAAAAAAATCTTCATGATATTCAAGAAGCTACTTTTTGATTTTTGATTTTCAAAACCTTTAAAATTGAGAAGAAAAATATGTTAGTTTCAAAGATCGACAATATAGTTGATTAAGGAGAGAAATACTAAATTTAAATTATCTCAAATAATTAACCTCTAACCATTGTCATCATAATAATATTAATGCAATTTTATAAATTAATATAAATAAATAATATAGGTTTAAGGAGAAATCAATAGAATTATATTTAAATACATAAAAATATTTAGTTTCACATTCAAAGGTTATAAATAAAATTTTATTGATTTATGTATTTAACACTATTGAAGCTAAACCTATAGAGGCTAATACTTTATATTTAAATAATCATGTAACTAATAAATAAGTTAAACAATCTGTTATCATGATAAAACTAATAAATTACCATGTTTTTAATATCTTAGTAGAAGGAAACATTATTTATTAGAAATTGATGATTATGTTTATTAGAATTGTTAGTGCAAGGAGCATCTTCAACATAGTAAACATTGTGAAACACAACTCAAAAAATGTATGGAATTACAAAAAATATATTCATATTGTACTAAATAGCACTAAGGACATCATAAACCTCTTACTTATGAATCCTTTAATTGTTGAAGACCTCTTCTCTAATTAAGTTACCCTTTGTAGCATGCTAAGTATAGATTCTAAAATTCTATGTAGCAACACTTACTTCATGTAGATATTTTAAATAGAAAAGTTAACTTCTCATATATATTTTTAAGTCTAAGAGCTATGGAGTAAGTGAATATGTGATACAAAGCTCTTTCAAAAATCTAAATGCCTACAAAATTTAGACTTGATTTTCTTGCCAAATTTTGTTAAACAAGAATAGCCTAAATGTGATTGTTCTACTTCTTGGATTGATGAATTAGTGAATATTGATAAATATGATGAATTGATGATGGATGATGAAAATTGTTGGAGTGTTGAATAATGAAGAGATAATATTGATGAATATTGATAAATAATTGTGACTGATAAATTGCTACAAATTCATATTGAATATTTAATTCATGAAATTGCTACACATACAACATAATTTGACCAAGAATATATAGGCATTTGATGAGGCAATGCTTAGCTATGATGGATAGGGATTCCCTAATGACTAAAGAGACATGGAATGTGAGAGATGTCCTAGAATGGTGGTTCTCTTGGGCTCTCCCCATGGTTCGAGGGCCATGGAACACTCTAAGGCACCCTTGGGTGGCTCTCAAGTGTTACAAAACCCACCCTGGCTTGGTGGTACCAAGCTAGCAATAGGACACCCTCTTGTTGCAACTCTCTTCTAAGTCCTCTTCATTCCCCTCTTCTCCGTGGAGAACTACATGGCCCTGATTCTACGGCGGTCATAGATATGTAGGCAACCAAGATTGGATAGTTTTGGTGCGGTGCCAGGCCACACTTTGTACCAAATCATGAGGGATATGGGGGTGAGGCACCTTCCCTTGTAGGTGCATTGTCTCCCCTTCCACCGATGTGGTCTACAAGGTTGTGTGTGTGCTTGTTTGCTTGGTCCTCATTTTGTAGTTTAGTTACCCTTAATGAGGTGCGTGGTCATGTATGTTAAGAAGCTGTGCTTCTACTTGCACTCACTCATGAGATGCTTGCTTGTTTGAGGCGTATTCCCTAGGTCTTCTGCCCCAGATCCATTGGATCTTCATGAATTCCTTGGGGTGCTGGGCAATGTTGGGGCAACATTATTACAGATGGTATCAGAGCCATACAGTTTTATTTATTGGTAAAAGTATCCCGCTAAGTGGGTATCAGGGTTTATGATTTGTGAGGTTTCTATTTTCACCATTCTCAACTTCTGCTAATCACTCCTTAGAGGGTGGCCTTATGCTAAAGCTCCCTTTAGCAAACCAAATGTTATGGGATCATATCAAGATAGTTGTTGAGGCCTTAGCCCATCTTGGTCTAGAGAAATGATGGTATTTTGGTGATGTCCTCCACTTGTTTACTTGTGGTCGAGCTAGTTGTGATTGTATGCGATATGGTTGAGAGGACTTCTATTGGCAACTTAGGAATTTTTTTGCTCAAGGAGCTCCCATCTCAAGTCTCTAGTGATTCATCTTGGATGAATCAGATTGATTCTTCGCTTCATTTTCCACCCAGATGACATGTTTCGAGATGGCATTTGTTGACTCATTCAGGATATGATATCCTTGGCACTTCCACTCACCCTAGATACAATGAGTATGGGAAAATACAAATGGGGACAAGATGGTTCCTAGGTACCTCAGGATGGAGGTCTTTTGGACATGTGCTCTTGGTGAGCCTTGTTCTGGGTGGACTAAGACCATTGCTGGTAGACTTCGTACATTCGTGATTGCGATTGTATGTTTGTCTATTTTTGTATCTATGTCTTCTTGGTTGCACTTTCAAATTCTGCATGTGTGTTATCTTGGTCGTGTCTATGATTCGTAATGCAAGGTTTAATGTTTTATGCGGTATGATGGATTATTGTTGGGGACGTTGAGGATGCAGTGGTTGTTTGTGTCATCCCAAAGCCAAATGGTTGTTGTCTTGTTTGACAACGTATTGTGCATGAGGCATGATTTCCCTTATTGTTGATCCTTGTGATTTGTGCTCCTTGTTGAGCTAGTGGTGTTGCTTGTGGCATCACTATTTTGATCGATGACATTCTTGGTCATTCTAATTTGAAGACTACTGGTGTGGGTCATCCGATTGTTGGTTCTTGTTGAGACCACACCTCTTTTGATGAGAGTCTTCTTGTGAATGCATCCTTCATGATGTCGCTCGTTGTTGCAAGAATTAGTTTGATGCAGACTTGTTGTTGGATAGACCTTGGTCTTCCTCCTTATTTTTGGGTTGAGTTGACGATCGTCTATTACCCATGACTCATACGAGTGTGTTGAAATTTTGGTCCTGGTTGAGGCTAGTGTTAGTTGCTAGGAGTGATTGTTTTGTATGAATCTTGAAATTCTGAGAGTGTTCTATCTCTCTCTTGGTGTGTCTCATGATGAAATCATTTGTTTGAGTGGGGATTGGATTCCTCCATCAATGTTTTGCATGATTGATCTCTATGCATGTTGTTGAGGTCTTGAATTTTATGATGTGCAAGAGTGATATGACTTTGTTATATGATCATGCTTGATGGTTGTGAATGAGGCTGATGTGCTAACCGTGTTCCTGCTAACTTCTATGTTCGGAGCTTATGTCTCAGTGTTTGCAGGTAGCACAAGAACAAAGATGCAACTAGTGGTGACCTCAATTGATTCTGTGAGCACTATGTCTATGGGGAAGATATGTGCTCTTGAGACCTTCATGAACTGATTATTTGGTCTCAGAATCCCAAAATTGGGTTGCAGATTTATCAGTACCTTGGCTATGATGGATTAGTAGGTACATTATGATTTGTTTGCCTCTCTATGCTGGGGGAGCACTAACAGAGGATGGTGATCTGTCCTAGACCCTACAGATATTGGGCTAGCAGATGGCATGAAATGGTATCCTTGGCCATGCTGGATATTGATGGCCTCGGAATCGCCAATTCAATGAGGTCCCACTATGGTAGGATGGTGGATACTCAGCTGGTGTGTTTTGTTATTCGATCGTTGTGTTCGTGTCTTGAATCGTTTTCATTCAAGGTTACCCATGCAGTCGGTTTAGTGTGACGATAGATCATGTATCTTTTGAGACAGTGCTACAATGATAGATGATCATTTATGCTTCGTGACAGAGATAGGTTTTTTTTCAAAATAGCATGGTTCTTCATGGTATGCTCTTGGTGGCCTAAATCTTCCAGCCTAGGAAGGGTTTGGGTAGTTTTTCCTACAGCCTTTTAGGTTTGGATAGCATTCCCAAATATCATGTATGTTCCCATATATGAATGTAATCTAATCCTTGGGTGTGTGAAAGGTATCCTTGTGATATTCTTGATCCAGTTGTATGCACACACAAGTGCTGGATGTATTGCCTATGTGATTTAGTTGTCTCCTGGTTGTAGGCTTATGCCACACATTGTGACAAGGCCAAGCTTGATGTATGGTGTTTTCCTGGTGCTTGTTTTTAAAGCACCCTTTGTGCCTTGATGTATAATTCTGCTGAAAACCTCATGAGAAATGCTTTAGTTGTGATACAGTGTTGTAATGAACGGACCAGGGCATGTCCTTGCCCATTATGCTCTTGAATTGGTGCCATGTGTTCTTGATGATGCTGGCATGCCTGGATGGTGTATGCTTGGTGAACATCCTTGAGACAGGACAAATGTTGGGAACACATTTTCTTGTGTTCCTGGACTAGCAAAGATCTTGTCCATAGATGATCGATGGTGACTGAAATTTAGATCAATGTGATGTTTAGCGGGGGATTTGAGTTGAGTTCTGGGTATTGGCACCTAGAATCGCTCTTCCATGTTGGATGTGATCATGGAGTAGCTATCCAAACGTTGGGATGGTGTTCCATCCTTGAATAAATGACATTACAGATACAAAAATTGTGATTTCTCTTGGTGGCCTTGCTTGGTGGGCTTGAATGTGCCCAAAACACTTGATCCGATGCTCTCATGATTGGGGGTTTCTAATGATTTGTGAATGTTGGTGGGCTCTCTTGACTAATTGCTTTTGGTGCTTTGGAGAGCTATGTTGCGCTCTCATAGATTGGGACTTATTGGTGCGTTTGTTGTCTATGGTGGGATTCTGTGATTGGGGACTCGTTGTGCCTAATAGGCTATGGTGTCTTGTTGAATTTTCCCATGTACTTGTTCCTTATGTACACTGATGTATCACACAGTCCCTCCCTGATGTATTGTCCCATGTCTCTGGTGTGATGTTAATTCATGTTGGTGTTCTCTCCTCCCTGGTGGGATAGCAGAGTTGATCATGAGGGATCATTCTCCATTTCAATGAATGCCCTCTTTAGTTCTTGAAATAATAAGGCAAGTGGTATTATTGACACGGTTGTCTCCTATTTGGGACCTAGAAGCAGTTGATGTTTGTGACTTGTTCCTAGCTATGGTCCCATGTCTGTGAACTCGTGGGGCTTGTTCTTAGAGACAGAATGTTGTTACCCTAGTGAAATTCATGAAACCTCCTCTCTGAGGTTGTGTTGTTGATGTAAATGAAAGGTACATACTGCTCTTCATGTCAGCAAGGCATGATATTGTGTACTCTCAGTTTTGGGGTGTTCAAAGGAACTTCCTTGTTGGGATTCTCTTGTAGAACATCCTTATTGTAAACCCTTCAGGGATAAATCATTTTTTTTTTGAGTTGTAAATGATGTTGATGAAAGCCCATTCTATGTAAAACTATCTTGAGGAACTGGTCCTCCTATGGGCAAGATGTGTTGTTGACTTGTATCTGTTGTTTGGGTTGAATGACAATAGGTAGTGGTGTGGCCTTGTCCACCACACATTAATGTAAACAGGCTTGATTGGGATGTATGAAACAAAACCTAGATCTCCCAAGATGAAACAAAAATTCTTGGTATCTCGAGTTGTTCTCAAGGTGAAAATTGAATCTGGGTAAGACTTTTGAACCCATGTCTTCCCTCAGCTAGTGAAAGTTCCATGATATGGTTCTATTGGCTATATTGACTACTTGAGCGTGTATTATGGGTAAGATGTAGTTGGGCTACTATACTTACATATGGAAGAAACCTCCCAAAGAGGATCCTTCGTGCAAGTGCAGAATCTATTGAAAGGTGTTGATCGTGAGATTGGCAATCGTTCTTGATATAGTGGGGAAATGCAAATTATGAAAATGTTGATGTTCCTTGGAGAATTCATGATCTGGTTACTCTTTGANATGAAAATGTTGATGTTCCTTGGAGAATTCATGATCTGGTTACTCTTTGAGGTGACTCTATATTTGTTCCTAGACCTTGTATTCAGAAAATGATGCTTGTCCTATAACTTGGAGTTTATGGATAGCTTGCATGTGGCAACTGTGGGTGATCCTTCTCCATGAACGGGATATTATGGTTGCATTCGATGGTGTGCTTATGGTTGATATGAGATAGGTGATGGAGGATTGTCATGGGGTTGGCTGCCCAATTGACCCTCCCTTGTTCTAACATTTGAGCAGGCATTCTCGATATTACACAATCACAAGAGGTGTTGTTGATAGTTGGGGCTTGTTGTATGTTAGCCTCTTGGAGAAGTTTCCAAACATATTTTTGGATCCTCTTTCTCGTGGGAATGATGAATGATGAATTGAGGCATGTGATGTTGGTGTTTGTAGATGGCAAGGTCAAGCTCAAAATATCTGCCCTTGTACCTTGTTTGTAAGGGAGAACATGCTTGACTCCCTTCATACCAGCTTGAACAAACATGATGAGAAAAAAAGAGAATGTGCATGGACCGATGCATGTGGAATCAGTGCTTAGATGGTTGCACTGGTGAGACCCCATGGGTCTCGATGTGAGTAGCAGAACATGGAGTTCTGGCAAGCATGAGTTGCTTGCAGAGACATGGCTCTTAGGAGCATGTCCTCCCTCTCGGTGTGATGTTCCCAAGTCCCTCACCATGGGTAGTGGCCCTAGTGAGCCCTAAAAAAAAATAAAAATAAAAATAAATCAATGGGTGCTGAGATGCCATTCACAGAGGAACTTGGCGGGACTTGTGGAAGAGGAGTTATCTTCTTGCATAAGAATGGGTTTATGCAAGAAGATATGTCTCTAGACCCTTAGAAGGGATGGATCTAGGGGATGCCTTAGGGACGTTAGCCCTTTGGGTTGGAGTCTCCTGCTCATATAGAGAAGGGAAGTCTTGGGCTTCCTCCAATTGCCCTTGTGTTTCATGCAAGGCATTGGATGGAAGGACGTATCAGGTGTTGGGGTTGGTACCTTCCTTCAAGACTGGTGTCTAAGGAGTTGACGGATCCCCAGAATTGATGGAGTTCCAAACCCATTTAGAAGTGTACACTCGAAGCTATCCTAGGCTCCGCTCTGAGGACGTTGCTTCTTGTGTGGGGGAGGATTGTGAGAGATGTCCCAGAATGGTGGTTCTCTTGGGCTCTCCCCATGGTTTAGGGACCATGGAACATTCTAAGGCATCCTTGGGTGGCTCTCAAGTGTTACAAAACCCACCCTGGCTTGGTGGTACCAGGCTAGCAATAGGACACCCTCCTGTTGCAACTCTCTTCTAAGTCCTCTTCATTCCCCTCTTCTTTGTTGAGAACTACATGGCCTTGATTCTATGGTAGTTGTAGATATGTAGGTAGCCAAGATTGGATAGTTTTGGTGCGGTGCTAGGCCATACTTTGTACTAGATCATGAGGGATCTAGGGGTGAGGCACCTTCCCTTGTAGGTGCATCATCTCCTCTTCCACCGATGTGGTCTACAAGGTTGTGTGTGTGCTTGTTTGCATGGTCCTCATTTTATAGTTCAGTTACCCTTAATGCAGTGCATGGTCATGTACGTTAATTGCACTCACTCGTGAGATTCTTGCTTGTTTGAGGTGTATTCCCTAGGTCTTCTGCCCCAGATCCATTGGATCTTTGTGAATTCCTTGGGGTGCCAGGCAACATTGGGGCAACATTGTTACATGGAAAATGAATGAACATGTATGGTTTGGGCCATTATACTAGTACATTCGACCATTAATCCTTTTAATAAAAAATGAAATAAAAATCTTACTTGATTTATGACCTTTTGACATCAATAAAAGATAAAAAATTACATGGCTTTGTTTCCTAGTTTATATGCTTTTCTATAGTAAATATGTGTTTCAGTCACTTTTAACTTTGGAAAATGACACTAATGTTTTTCCCTAAGCTTGAAACTATAACAAGGAAAAACATGAAATGATAAGCATGATTAGTCTAATGCATGATAAAATCAACAATGAAGAGGTTAGAACAACAAATAGAAAATCTTAGCAATAAGATAAGGAATAAAAATATTAGGAAAAACATATGGAAGTCCAAATAATAAATTAGAAAAAGTGAAGATAAAAATTGAACACTCAATTAAAATCATAAGAAGTTAACAAAGAAAATAAATAACCAAATAGTAAACCAATAAATTTAAAAAATATTAAGAAAAAAACTAAAAACTAAATAACAAATTAAAGGAATTCAAAAATTAAGAAAAGTAATTAGAAGCCCAAACAATATTCCATAGGAATAAAGGAGTCAAGAATTGAATTTTCATTTGAATATAAGAGGCTAAACAAAATAAATATTAGACTAGAGAATAACTCAAAGGTACAAGGAAGGACTAGGAATTGAACTTGTAAGCCAAGGTAGGATGAGAAATAAGCCATCAAATAAGAAAGCCAAGCAACAGGTTAAAATAATTAGCATGGTAAGCAAAACACCTACAAGATCAAGCAATCAAGCAAAGGAATAGAATAGTCAAAAATCAAAGTCAGGCTTTAAAAAATTAACAAAATATGAAAGCAAAGGAAAATAGCAAAAAACCTTGAAATTTTTTGAGATATAGAATGCCACATTTGACTTTCTTTAACAAGGTGTTGAGAGCTAGTTGTGACATTCCATATGAATAGAACTCCAAATATCTATTTTTTTATAATGACATCTTTGAGAAATAAGCTCTAATGATGGAGGAGTTTGGGTGAGAGTGACAACACTCAAGAATGTCACATGGGAGTGACTAGATAAAAGCAACAACATTCAAGAAATTCATATGGGACTGGTTGGGCAAAAGTAACAATGCTCAAAAAACACACATGAAAGTTTTTGAATAAAAGTGATAATACTTAAGAAAGTTACAAGGGAATTATTGGCTAAAAAATATAACACTCAAGAAATTCATATGAAATTTGTTGGTGAAAGTGATAATACTCAAGAAAGACACATGGAAATCACATAATCCTCACCTACCTATCTTATCATGAAAAGACATGTTGGAATCACATGAATCTTCCAATGCTCACTTAACCTCCACCTGCCCATCTCATCATGATCTAATATGTTGCCTTGCTATTATTTTTGTTTTTTAAAAAATAAAATCCAAGAAACACATATCACATCACTATAGTTCACATGCATAGGTATCACTCATAAAGTATAAACTCATACTTTACAAGTGTTGTTATACCCCAATCCAACATTCATGCTAGCCACATCACTTATCTACACATCACATAGGACTAGTGTATATAATCATGTTAGTTTTTTCATGTTAGTTAATCATGTAAAGACATCATAATCATAGATAAAATCCAAACATCAAAATATATCAAATGTAATTCTAACAAACTAACTTGTCCTCAATAACCCATTAAGACCACACATACACATATATAAGTCATGATCATAACGCAATATCTAATGCTTATGAAAGGGGTGTAACACTCTCCCCTCCTTGAAAATCTTCCTTCTGAAAGATCTGAAGATTTAGATGGACACATCTAAACTAGAATCTCCTAGGTAACTTTAGAATTTTTATGTTTACTCTATAAAACCTTGAACTTAAAAATACATTTCCTACATAATTCCTGCTTCATGCAATCTACAACCTCAATAGGTTGGTCTACATAGCTGACATCATATTGTAATTATATTCATGAATGATTGATTACATGCTACTCATCAAGTACATATTGTCACAACATAGATACATAGATCAAATGATGTAGATGTGTCAAGTGAGTAGGTAATTCTATCTAATAGGCCACCCTTCCAATCCTCTATAATACCTCAAAAGAACCAATGTATCTAAGAGCTGATTTCGCCTTTTGAAAAAATTGTGTAAGGTCCTTCAAAGGAGAAACATGAAGAAATACATTATCCCCAACAACAAACTCTTGCAGTTTTTGATTTTAATTGGAATATGCTACCTACTTATCCTATGAAACTCTTAATCTATCCTGAATATTTTAAACATATTCTATGATTTGCCTCATTAAAACTATGCTCACCTACTATTATTATATGTAAATTTAGCCAGTGGTAGCATCTGATCCCAGATATCCTTATATTGTAAAGCACAAACTCGCAACATATCCTTGAGAATTTGATTCACCCACTTAGTCCATCCATCTATCTATGGATGATCTACTAAACTCATATTCAACCTCATATCCTTTCCTTTTGAAATTCCTACCAAAAATGTGATATGAATCGAGCATTTCTATGACTAATAATTCACCATGATACTTCATGTAACAATACTATCTCGAAAAAGAGATGTGTAGTTTCTAAAGTACTCACTAATTCCCATGTGGCAACTAAATAGATAAACTTTGTCAAAAGGTCAACAACTACTAGTATAGCATCACAACCACTATGAGCCCATGAAATTTCAATAATGAAGTTCATACTAATGGCATCTCATTATCACAGGGGAATATCATGGGAATGAAAATATCCTTTCGGACTTTGATGCTCTATCTTTACTTGTTGAAAAATCAAATATCAAAAGGCATATTTCCCTATATTCCTCTTCATCCAAACACACTAATACATCTAGCATTAATCTTGGTACATATTTTGACTACCTAGATACATTTTGTATCTACATATATGAGGTTCATCTATTAATTGAAATCGTAGAAATTCTAAAACACATACACAACCATTCCTATATAACACATCATGTTTATCCATAGAGAATGATGCATCAGAAGTGATCTGTTTCCTTAACTCTTAACATCATGAATCATGTCATTGTTTCTTTTGAATTTGCTCCTATAATTTTGATTAAATAGTTAAGCTATTAGGTTATTAGCCATCCTACTCAATGCATCAGATACTTTATTAGTATTGTAAGACCTATATCTAATAGTGAAATAAAAATTAGTAAGAAACTCCATCCATTTATGTTGTTGTAAGTTTAACTACAACTAACTCATAAGATATTGGAGTCTCAAATGGTTAATCCAAATAATAACATGCTTCTCATATAGATAATGCCACCAAATCTTCAATACGAATATTGTAGCATCCATCTCTAGATCATGTATGAAATATATAGCTTCATGTGGCCTCAACTAATAAGATGCATGAGACACAACCTATCCATCCTGCATTAACATAAGCAAATCCATCTCTAGAATCATCAGTATTAAGATCATATGGGTGTCCTCGTATAGAAGATACTAACACTAGAGTAGTCACCAATCTATGCTTTAACTCATCAAATGCAACCTAACAAGTGGAGTTGTAAGCAAAGCTAATATACTTTCTCAATAGTCAAGTCAAAGGATATGCTATCTAAACAAAATGCTCTACAAATCTATAGTAATAACCTACTAAACCTAAAAATCTCTACACCTTTGCCACTAATTGTGATATAGGCCAATCATGAACAATTGTAATATCTGTAGGATCGATAGAGATACCAACCCTTAATATCATATTCCCCAAAAATTAGATTTCTAATTGTTAAAATGAATACTTGGATGGCTGAGTGTACAATTTGTACTCCCTCAAATTCTATAATACCATCTACAAGTACTCTACATGTAATTACTCATCAAGAGAATACACCAAAATATCATTTATGAAGATAATCATAAACAAATCGATGAATTACCACATCATACTATTCATAAGGTGCATGAAAAATACTAGTGTATTTTTCAATCTAAATGAAAGCATCAGAAACTCATAATGATCATAGTGAGTTCTAAATGTTGTATTTGATACATCTTGCTCATGAACTTGCACCTAATGATATCTAAATAGTCAAAGATGTTCAATCATTCTTTGGATACATAGGATACTATAGGAGATTTATTGAAAATTTTTCTAAGATCACCAAACCATTGGTAGAAATGATGAAGAAAGATGCACCATTTAAGTAAACTAAAAAATGCAGTCATGCATTCTAATTGTTGAAGGAAAGAAATATAGAAATGCTAATTTTACAAGTCCTTGAGTGGTTCAATCCATTCCACAACATGATTGATGCATTGAAATTTGCCTTGGAAGTAGTAATTACATTATGAGACATTTAGAAATGTATATACTACATTCATTATGCAAGGAAAAGGATGACAAGTGCACATAAATAACAGTGAAATAAAATTTCTCATGGGTAAAGCAATGGTTAGTCCTTGTATGATATGGTGGCTAGTGATTTTGCAGGAGTTCGATCTTACAATGATAGATAGGAAAGGAATAAAAAATGTTTTAGTTGATCACTTATATTGGTTACAATGTGATAACAAGGCTAATGAAGAGTCTCTTTTCAACCAATCTCTAGATGAGATGCCTTTTTCAAAGGTATTAATGGTAATAAAAAATGTAGCCAAACCATTGTATGTNTGAACCCACCGCCGAACCAAGTCCAGGTGAGGCCGCGCCCCTTCCGAGACGAATCTACCAATGAGACTNAAAAGTCCCTACTAAATGGAACAGGAAGAAAAACCAACACTTCCTATNAGTCCCTACTAAATGGAACAGGAAGAAAAACCAACACTTCCTATANTGGCGCGCGTAGCCAGTCGCTCCTTCTCCTTCTCCGCGTCCGCGTCCACGTCCGCGTCCCCCACAGTCGTGCGATCCGTCTCCGCATCGGTACCCGCGGCTCCATCATCCCTGCCGCCGCTTGTCCGTCCACCGCCGCTCGCCGCGCGTCCGTCCGCCGTTCCCGCTCCCGCTCCCGCTCGCTCCATATTTCTCCTACATCATAGTTGCAGTGGACTATTGTATTGAATGGATAGAGGTTGTAGTAGTAACAAATTATACATCATGAATGTAACTAGGTTTTTTTAACAAAATGTGATAAATAGATTTGGTGTGCCCAAGGCACTTATTTCTAATAATGAAACTCATTTTATAGGTGCTACTTTAAAGAAATGAATGAAACACTTGGGTGTGAAACATAAACTAACATCCTATCACCCCTAAGAAAATGGTTAAGATGAAGTAATGAATAGGAAAATCACACAGGTCCTCACTAGGATCATAATTATATATAGAAATATTGGAGCACAAAACTCAAAGATGCCTTATGAACTTACTACTCCACCTAGAAGCTCTCTATAGGCTACTCCCCCTATGAGTTTCTGTATGGTAACTTACCAAAACTTTCCATCCAACTAGAGTTACATACACTCATAGAAGAGTAGCTCTTATGATGAATGAAGTAAATAAGGCATATACCATGCAACATCATGATGCTATAATATGAGAAGTGGACTTTCAACTAGGATATAAGGTCCTTTACTAGAATCTAATACATGTACCACAATGAACAAAATTCCAAATGTTGTGGAAAGGACCATACATTATTTACTCTACTTTCCATTTAGGTGCCATGAAAATCTATCATCATGAGTACATAAAAAAATTAACTTTAGTTAACATGCAACAAATCAAACCTTTTAAGGTTTTCTATATAGCTAAGAGCTTAAATTATGCTTCTAGCTATGGTCAAGCTTACTTTATTTTTCATATTTCAACCTCATAACTTAGTTGTGGGGAAGTTACCTATTTGATATGATATCCTCTAAGGACTTATCTTTTACCTTTTTGTTTTACAATTTATTTTAATTTTTTTAATTATTCATATTTTTTCTATTTATTTTTATTTTCTAACTTATTTTATAATTTTTTATTTAAGTCATTTTATATTTCAAATTTTCTATTTTGATCTTCCGTTTTGCATTAATAACAATTTTCATGTATGTACACGCTAACTTTGTTGTTTGGATTGTGTCCTATGCTATCAAGATGATTTGATAAGTAATCATGTAAATTAGTGAAACCACACAATCCATTCCTCTAGTTTCTATAAATAGGAGAACTTCATCATGAAAGTAGTACAATTATTCTCACATTCCAGCTAAAATTAACTTACGATATTTATGCCTTGAGGAAAAGAAGAAGGACTAAGAGGGAATGGAAAAAAGTGTGATATCAATGGAACTTGTTGATTATTTGTAGTTCATTTATGGGTCTTACTACCATATGTATTGATGTCATTAATTATGTTTTAATTTTTATTGAAGGATGTTCTTGAATAAGTTCTACCTTACCATGTCATTGAAAAGACTTGTTGCCCATGCTTGAAGCTAGTCCTCTAAAAAGGAAAGCATAATTATTAATTAATTCATTCATAAATAGAAAATGATACTTGGGGTACCATTAGAAACACATGTTGCCTATTCTTGAAGGTAGACTACTTCTAGGAATCCCAAAGATCTCTTGAACTAGTCTTATTATGTGATTGGAAATACATATTACCCATGTTCAAAGGTACTTTTTGATGGGATTAACATTGGCTATGGAATTGGAAAGACATGTTTCCCATGCCCAAAGGCATCCCTCTAACCAATGATCAAGTTTTCTCAAATTTTAACATTTAAGTCATTGGTTAATCAAAATTGTTTCCTTGTTTTATTTTGTTAAGTAGTGATGTTTTCATGTGGTTGTGATGGTCCTTTCATTGTAAGTTTGGGGTGATGTAATATGATGTCACTAGTAAAGGTATGGACTTGGTTTGGAACCTAGATGAATAGGTATGATGGTCATTTTAATTAAATTTTCCACAAGGACCTATTGTAGACATGGTAGAGCATCTAATGTCTTAGTCCCTTCTTACTCCATTCCTTATGTCACAGTTACATGTAATTATTTGACTAATGGTTTTGTTTAGTATCATATAGGATTCCAAGGATAGTAGTTATGTGGGTGTAACATATACACTTGATTAACATTTGACTTCCAATATGCTTATGGATACATTGTGAGGTGTTTATTCAAGGGTATAAAGGGTAGAAAACTACTTTGGGAAGGATCCACTTATGTAAATTTTGGACATTTGTTTATACACTACCTCAACATGCCAAAACAATTAAGCTAAAACTATGTAGTTAAATGCATCATCATTTTCAAATTCAGCTTTGCATCAATCTTTCATCTCATAACTTCTATTCATGATGTTTATGCTTTTGTAATCTTATGAAATTCTAGTTAAGGCTCACCATACTATCCTCATGTCTAAACCCTTTCCATGGCTCTTATTCAACTTCTAGATTGCTTTAGACTTTGCAAAACAAAGGTCATAAATCAAAGGAAGATTTATGACCTAAGCCATGTCGATGTTGTTGCATCAACATAGTTTCCTTTATTAATGCATCAATATCAACATGATATATAACCCCTATATATATATATATGCATGTGGTGTTAACCATTCTTTGTCATTTTCAGTCAAACAAGAAAAGAGATTTTTCCATTTCAAGAACCTAATGAATTCTAAGAGAAATATCCAGCAAATGTTAACCTAGATTTCATCTATTCGAAAACTTGTGCATTCATAGAATTATGTGCTTTGTCATGGGAGAAAAGATGAATAATTTCCAACACTTCAAAAATCCCAAGTTTTCAAATGCTTAAGGTAGTAACATTGAAAATGATTAATATATTAATAACTACCTTAGGATCTTGAAATGACAGACTATAGTTACCTAAGAGTTGTTATGCTATATTTTTTAGAAACTAGCCAACTAAGGATGATCAAAGTTGCTAATGCTCATACTTAATGCTATTAAAGGTAAGTCAATGATCATTCATTTGATTGTAGATTGTACCAAAATGAGATTCACAACTAGGAGGAACTTTACAATGAAGGTGATGAGTGGTGAGGTACCCCTATGCTCAATAATATGTATCACAAGCATTCATGCATGGTCTGGTCGAATTCCATGAACCTATAGTTATCTAATGCACTAGCTCTTCTAGGAAGTGAAAGGGGCATTGAAAATGTTTGTTGTCTTCCCAACTACACTTGTGAAGCTCAAGGGTATGTTTTAAGCGTAATGGAGGTATATGACTTTTATTTTTTATGTTTTATAGATGTGAACAACTACAATAATAATGAAAATTGAAGTAATTTAAATCTAATTTGTTTACTACCTATCTAGCTAAACACCAGTAACCATCCCACTTTCCTGAACACATCCTAAACACAAATAGCATTGCTAGGCTACCAAATGTTAATCATTGTTGGGTTACTAAGTACTACATGAATGCTTGAAGTGGTTGTGCTCGTGTTCATTCATTACTAGAAATAAATTGCTTAATTCAAATGCATTTAAGTAAAGATCAAAAAAGTAAAATGCATTAAGGAAAATCTTAATCTATTCTCAGTACTGCAAGAATTGTCAAAAGAGTTTGATTTATTCCTGTCACACTACTACACTCAAGTACATCAGTGCTCAAACAAAGAACCGTATACACTTAGACCCCTTTTGTGGGCACTCAAAAAATATTCTAACTCTAAGAAAGAAAACAACAAAAGCTTTGCTACTCTGACTAAAAACTAAAAAATAACTAATAAAAACTTCTAAAAACTAGAGCCATGATGTGGTATTTATAGACTTAAGGTATAGACCATGACATCAAACATCCAACGTTAGATCCAGACCCTATTGCATACCTAACATCATGATTGCTGAAAAACAGTGATTCATTCTACCCCCACGGCTAAATGAAAACTTGTCCTCGAGTGAAGAAGAGGAGGAACAAGTTCTCTACAACATAATATATTGGGTAGGTATGGGATTATTAACTAACATATAGACTGACTCAAATGGAAAATACAGATGTTGAGTGTCCAAGTGTATGGAATTACAATTTTTACAAAATGGGGCATTCATGATAGGAGAGGTGAACACCCTGGATAACACCTCTTGGTAGTAGAAGAAGGGGGAGAGAGAAGAGATTCGATGATGACATAAGTTCTTAACTTTGATCACTAGGAAATCAACAGGATAAGACCACCCATAGATAGTGGTTACAATGTCTTCCACCAGTCCCAATTGAATAGTGATGGACTAGTTTGCCAATTCTAATATGATATTTCTCTTCTTAAGAGGAGGCAAGTTTCATGTAGTGTACATCTCATGAAAAATTAAATTAACATCAGAACTTGAGTCAAGAAGAGCTTTGCATGGTTTATTTCTAGCAATCTACAAATAAATTAGAGGACTTCCAAGATTGGCTAATAACTTAGGAAGGTTTTCAACATGGATCTAATTAGATATAGTGTGAGTGAGCATTACAGTATTAATCTTAGGTAAATTTGGTTTGAAGAGGACTCGAAGGTATTGGATATAGATAAAGATGCAGGGGTAGGGTTGTAAACCGCAGGTGGATGTGAGGGCTTAGGTGGACTATGGGGTTGACAGAAAGGTCTTTTATTTAATTGATTGTTTTATCTATTTGATTAATAAACTAGTTGTAGATTAATAGCCCTAGTAGCNAATTGATTGTTTGATCTATTTGATTAATAAACTAGTTGTAGATTAATAGCCCTAGTAGCATTATGTTGTTGCAGTTGAGCTAGTAGTTCTCCCTACATAGGTGGAGTAGGTTGTAGCTGTGTAGGTGGAGGAGAAACATGTGTAGGAATAAGAGGAGGATAAGCGTAAGAGGTGGTATCCCTTCTTTCATGTATAGAATGAATTCGATAATAATCAAAAGGGTGGTAGTTAGGTTGGAAAGTAGAAACGTAACTAGAGGAGTCACATGGAGATGGGGGTTGCTAAACATAGTAACCATATGGATCAAGCTATTGCTAAGGGTATTACTGCCTTGGTGGTGCCAACACCCATGATTGTGGTTACTGCCATTGTTGATATTGCTCATATGGTTGTGATGAAGCTCCACTTGGATAATACTATTATTGCTAGTGGAACTACCTAAAATTGCCTTGAGGATAAGGTAATCTTCTAAATGTTTGCCTTTGTGTTAGCAGTGGATTCAAAGCATACATCCCAAACTTCAGTAAATATGACACTATGGGATAACATCCCTTAGGATGTACATATTGGCAAATGTCACATCCACCATCATCATCTGATTCACTTTCCACAACTTCTTCTATTACAACAATCTTACCCTTACCTTTTTGATAGGCATGTTCAAACTTCTTGCAGCTCCTGCACTTACAATCACTACCTTATTTTTTTGACTTTTTAGCAATTTTTAGGATAGCTTGAAATCTTCTATTCATGGAGTCCCATAATTGATCAACCTTGGCCATAAGTTCAGATTGAAATTTTTTGAGTGGCAAGGTTTTCCCATGCGCCAACTCATCAAGTGCAAATTCATCCTCACTATGATAGAATCAAACCTCCCTCTTACAAAGAGAAGGATCATAGTTGTACTCTTCTACACTTTCTCTTTTTCTTAATTCATCCTCCTCTTTAGCTGCCTACTCAATTAGTCTTTATATTTAATGAGCACTTAATTTTGATAATCACCCTTGGGCATAGACACTAAGGGTTCTTCTCATTTCTAATTAAAACCCATCTATAATGTGGAAAAGTTGATCTAGTTGAGAATAACCATGGCCAGGACATTTGTGCATTAAGTAGTAGTATCGATTGATGGTGACATCCAAGGGTTTTTGTCTTCCTTATTTCCATCCTTGGATTTTCCTTCTCAAGTTGGACACTTTGGAGTATGTCTAATATTTATCATTGAATAATTCAACCATAGTACTACATCATGTGATTAATTCTAGTTGTAAGGATTGGTACCAATTTTCTACTTATTTGATGAGTATCCTTAGGAATAACTTAAGTTTTTTCCACTCATTCTTCTACTGTTACCTACTCAATCAACATTTGGATTTGATGGGCTCTTAATTTTGATAGTCTTCCTTAGGTGTAGAACCCAAGAGTTCTTCTCATTTTAGAGCAAAGTCCATATATGATGTGTTGAAGTTATTCCTGTTGAGAGTAACCATGGCTACAACATTAGTGTAATAAGGAATAATATCTATCCATGGCGACATCCAAGGACTCATGTGTTAATTACTTCTAACCCTAGATTTGCCTTCTTAGATTAAACACTTGGGGAGTATGTTTGATACTTATCATTAAATATTTCAAGCATTGTACTCCATGTATGAATTAATTTTGACTCCAAGGACTACTACCAACATTTTGCTTCTTGCCAATCATTTTCTATGTTTTGTAAGGCACAAGCATCGTGAAAACCTTGAAGATGATTTTGTGGATTAGAGTTGTATCCCCTTCAAACCTGGGGATGTTGTTCATATCCAATCAACTAACCTTACTATCTTTAATATGCCTTATCAAAATTTCACTACCTCTATGATGTTTAACATGCTTCGGGTGGTGAGAAAATTCTCATTGTAGTTATGAGCTTGATGCCTACAATCCCCTCTACTACCCCTTCGTTCCTGGTGATGGGCCAATCTTGAATGCCCACACCTCGAATCTTGACTTGCCCTATGATCCATATGATCATCTTGGTCCCATTGGTCACCTCCATCACGATTGTGTCCCTTGTAGTTACATTCAAGGCTAGAAGAGAAAGAAGATGATGAGAAAGATAAACAGGAAGGAGGAGTAGCATCATCATGGTGCCTACCACCTCCCCTTCAGTGGTCATGACCATGATCATGATCATGTTACTTGCCGGCATTTCCTAACATGAATCTTCTCCTTACATCCTCCTTTTCCATGGCATCTATTTTTGCTGAAACTAGGATTATGTATCATGTACTACAAGTTCTAGTTTTGACCTCCTTCATTGAAGTGAAAGAGAGGAGTCTTTCTGTATGGAAAAGCTCTAGAGAAAGATTCTCTACCATCTTTTTGGTACATCAAGAATAGGGAATCATTGGACCACTTCAACTTCATAGACTTATAACATTGCTCTAGCTATTGATCCATTAGAGATTGTGCATTGGTGGGATGATAATCCTTGGTGTCACTATCCTACACAACATATTCAACATGAAGCTCTTGAATCCCAATTGCATAAGAGTTTGGTGGAGCATTGCAGGAATGGATTGAATGTATGATAACACAAAGTTTCTCTCAATGTCTCACCATCATAGCTATTCATCCTAGTGTATGATGAAGGTGAAATTAGATACATACTTATTAGGATAAGCATATATCACTTTGTATTGTTGGGATACCTATTGATTTACTTTAGTAAACCTGGGTAGAGAATCACTCCTATGAGAAGAAGACATGTTGTATTAAAAGAAAAGAAATGTACTGTGATTTCTTATAATTGTTGTAGTTATTTTGATGTATGATATGACATTAGGGTACATTTTAACAATGTTGAATAATGTTTTCACTACGTCCTAGATAGTGCATGTAACAAACTAAAGGTTCCTAACAATGGTGCCAATGATGACCAGTGAGTATACCCTACATCCAAACATACAAATTATAAGAGTTCACATGTAATTCAATTGAATGCTGTAGATCTTATGTTCCTAAGTACATTGGTTCAAGGAAGTGAAATCTAATCATGAAGATCATTGTCTTCCCAACTACACTTGTGAAGCTTAGTTGTATGGTTAAGTGCATTTGGGGCACATGATTTTTGTTATTTTATATTTTATTCTCCTGTGATGGATAATAGGTTGAAACTCAATTTATTAACCAATTTAACTAATCTAATTACTAATTAATAACTAACTATCCTAAAAATAGCATTTGGTCTGACTTTCTGTACACATCCTGAATGCATACAACATTGCTAGGTTACCAGGCATTAAGCATTGTTGGGATTACCAAGCATTATATGTTGTGCTTAAAGTAGTTGTACTTATGTGTTTAATATCTTTAGCTTAATTAGTCAATTAATTAAAGTATTACTTATCTTAATTAATCACATAATTAATGAAAATAGTAAATGGAGAAATAAATCATTAATCTATTCCAAGTGTGATGAGTCACCATATAGTGACCCAATATCAAACCCATGATATCAGATATGTGATACTGCATCAGCCAAAGTGACATCAAACATGCGATGTCAGTGCCTATCTCATTGACTATAAATAAGAGATAAGGACGTTTGGTTTTGGTAGTAGTTTTTTTTTCAGTCCTTTAGCTGAACTCTTGCAATTTTTCTCTTCCAAAGTTAGAATTGTCATAGAGTGAATAGATCTTTATTCGAGCATTGTATACCTGAGCACACCTTATTTCTAGAAATAAAGACAAACTTTGTGATAAATCTTGCAATATTCAGAATAGCTTAATTATTGCATTTAATATTATCTACTATTTTTTGATGCTCTCATTAGTTAATCAATGTTATTTCTATAGAATTATTAATTATAAATGAATTATCACACTTAGCATGACTACTTCAAGCATACGTGGAACACTTGGTGGCCTAGTAACGACTAATACTTGGTAATCTTAATAGTGGTATACTAGTTCAAGATGTGTCTAGAGAGTGGGAACAGATGTTGGTGTTAGGATTCGATCAACATTAGAGTTATAAAAACCCTTTAGTTAATTAAAACTTTTCATTTCACACACTTAGAAGATAAATATAGAAAATATAAAAAGCATAAAAAATCATATACCTCGAGCTTACTTAACCATACAATTGTGCCTTACAAGTGATGAGATGCGATTCGCAGGAGCTACGATATTGCGTCGTCCCCTACGATGTCACGTATGCGATATCGCAGTCCGCCGCCAAATCTATAAAAAGAGGCAGCGCTCCCCTTATTAAAGTAGGAAAACTCTAGCAGATTGATCACTCTAGAGATAGAATATTTTTCATGTGCCTGTAGTAGGATTCCCTAAGTGAACGGATCTTTATTTGAGCAGATTTGTACCTGAACGTAAGCTGTGTACAGCAATAAAGACGAGCTTTGTGGATAAACCTTGCAGTGCATGGAAGAGGATTTTATTACATGTTATTTCTTACCTGTTATTTATTACCTGCATTAGCACAACATGAGTATGAATTGATTACAAGCATTGATGAATGTGTCTGGCTAATCAAGGAATCGACTGCTCATCGCGATTAGTCTCTCTCACCCTTAACTCCTAGAATGGGGAATGAGTACGACTTGATTATGAGCATTTACGAATGTGTATGGCTAGTCAAGGAATCAGCTGCTCATTATGTTTAGGCTATTTAAGTGCCTCAATATAACCACTTTGAGCACGTGCGTTACATGTGGTGATCCCAGTAACGATTAGTGTTTGGTAGCCATAGTTGCATGGTTTAGGATGTGTACCGTAAGTGGGAATGGATGCTGATGCTACTTAATTTAGACTTAGTCCTTAATTAGAGTTAGTTAGGTTTCTCAACCCTTCACTCAATAGCATAGGAGAAAAAACTTTAAAAACTATAAAAATCATATACCTCGGACTTACTTAACCATACATTGTGACAACTACAAGTAAGTCTGGGAAGACAACGAATGATTAACCCCAAGTGTTCCATGGG
Source organism: Gnetum montanum (assembly GCA_015680685.1). Lineage (NCBI taxonomy): Eukaryota > Viridiplantae > Streptophyta > Gnetopsida > Gnetales > Gnetaceae > Gnetum > Gnetum montanum. Next base: position 103,426 of record MNCI01008443.1, read on the forward strand.
GCATGTAGGCATTTAGTCTGTGAAGTTTGTCCAAATCACATGTGCTACGCTCGTTTGGTATGGTTGAGTGTAGGGGTACCTCGCCACTCATCATTGGTGCTGTTGCTAGGGACTAAGTGTTTGTGTGCCATATAGAACATAAGGGATATCGTTCACATCGTTGTGAGCCTTAACGAACCTTCGGGTTAATCAAGATAAAAATTTATATAATAGTGAAATAGCACACCGATAAAAATCCCTTCTTCTCATAAGAGCAACTCACCACCTAAGGACCATACACGAGACAGTCAGCAACATAAAAAACATAACCAAAATCAGCCAAGTCCTAAACAATACAAGATAGTTTATACTCATCCTGATGAGTATATTCCAGACTTCACTTTTATCCTCCATTAAGACAAATAGCTACGATAGAGAGATTTTCAAGGTAGCATCGTGTTACCCCCAAATCGATTAGTCTCTCGTATGCTTTTCTGTGCCTTGGCATAGATTGGCATGCAAGAATTATATGCTGAATACGTTGCTAAAGATTTTGACATGAGGGATTATTATGCCACAGATGCCCAACGTATGAGGGACTTAAGGTAGGAGAGTCAACATGCACTATTGAAGGGAAAGGTCCCGCACATCCTTAGCGAAATAGAAGATGAGGAACCCCTTATCATGGGTTCTTTAGCAAATGATGTTCCGCCTCCTAACAATGATAAGGAGGTTGGGTATCAGAACCTACGATCAATGATACATAACCATGGTTATGATGCCTGTGAACACCAACTGTTCATAGAGGGAACAACCACTCATGCTAAGGATGGGTACTTAGATCATCACCATGATCGGGGTCGTAGCAGCCAAAGAGAAGGCAAGAAACATCATCATGGCGATGGTTCCCCTTCTTCTTCCCCTTCTTCACATCACTCACCCTCTCCTTCCACATCTGGGCACAGCCATCATGAACATAAAGGTGAGGATAAAGGTAAGAAGGATGAAAGACCTCGATGGGAAAGTCGAGAGAGAGGACAAAGGCAAGGACGTAGGGAGAGTAGGGAACAACACAGACATCACAGGCGTCATTAAAGACATGAACAATATCCCACAATTTGAAGGCGGATACAATGCTGATCCACAAAATGATTTACAGGCATTCCATGATGCTTGCACCTTGCAGAATATAGAAAATGAGTGGAAAAAACTTAAGTTGTTCCCAAGGACACTCACCAAAGAAGTATAGAGTTGGTACCAATCCTTAGAACTGGAAACCATCAGGAGGTGGAGTACGATGCTAGAACTGTTCAACAAAAAGTATTAGACGTACTCCAAAGTGTCCATTTTGCGTAAGCAGATCCAAGGCTGGAAACAAGGTACATATGAACCCTTGGATGCTGCCATGGCCCACTACTACACATTGTTACATCGTTGCCTGGGCCATGGGTACGCTCAGCGGGATCAACTTCGCCACATCGTGGATGGGCTATGGCATGAAACTAGAAGAACCCTTGGAACTTATGCCCAAGGGAGACTCTCACAACTTAGAGCCCATGAAGTACATCGCTTGTTGGAACAAGTAGCAAAAGAAGAAGGTGAGCTATGAAAAAGGGAAAGTGCGGAAGTATACAATCGTGATCCCTCTCTTCGAAAGAAGGGAGTGAAATTTTGTGATGAAGAGGATGAGTCACCAATCGAAGAGTTGGTGAACAGAGAAACCTTGCTACTTCAAAAGCTCATAACAGAAAAAGTGGCTAAGGTAGATGACATATGGAGTTCCTTAGACTCTAAAATTGAAACTATCTTAAAAATTGTAGAAGAGTCTAAGGTAGAACAAAGTAGTGACAAAGGTAAGAAAAATTTGAGAGATTTAAGCCCTGCATATAACAAGGGTAAGGGGAAAATCACTAACTTTGATGTGGCTGTGGACTATAACATAGACGATGATGGTGGATGTGAGATCTACCACTATGACCATCCTAAGGGATNTAGCAATGTCACGCTGCAAGAGCTGTAAAGATCCAACCTACTGCTAGTTCTAACAACTATAAAAAGAGAAGATCCTTCTTCAGAACCAAAAGCCCAGACAAACTCTTGCAACAACAAGAGGTTGGGCCCATGTACACTCCTCCACCATCTAACACTTTGGAGCACCCTTCAGTTCAACAAAGCTTAATGCATACGGTTATGTTAACACATACCGTAACCAACTGGATTAAGATAGGCCACCTTCCCAGGAAACTAATTGACCCTGGGAGTCCCTTAATCTATTTACAGATTGCCAGAAATGAACCACATAGGGCTCTTCTTGACTCAAGTTCCAGAGTCAAATTAATATCATGAGAGATGTATCACGCCTGGAACCTACCCCAACTTAAGAAGAGCAACATTCAACTAGAGCTGGTAGACCAGTCCATCACCATTCCCTTGGAATTGGTGGAGGAAATCATTACCACTATGTGTCATTGGTCTTACCCAGCTGATTTTCTGGTGATTGAAGTGAACAACAACAAATGGGACTTCATAATTATAATGGGAAGGGCATGGCTAAGTACAATAGACGCATGCCTTAGGATCTGCGATCTTTCCTTAGAAATCTCTAAGATAAACAATTGTGGAAAAATCAAGAAGAGAAAAGTTCCATGCATCACATACAGTGATTCAACGAGTGATGACATGGAGGAAATTTCTCCATGTAACAGGTGTGCTCTTGAGACTTTGAAACAAAGATGCCTATATGTAGCAACCACACAACTAGTAGTAGACACCCTATGGTTGATAGCTACTCGAAGGAGCAACCAAATATGCATGAAACAAATGGAGGAAACCCACGCTCATAATGAAAACATATATACATTGGAATATGAGCGTCATCAACTTCCACCCCTTAATCTAAAATCATCAATTGGGAGAAGTTGGACACTTCTTAGAAATTCAAACAGGTGCTCATTATTTCAGATCTCTCGCTTACAACTCAGTCATGGGGGAGATGACCACCTATGCTAATCATATGGGGCCCTTAGTTCTTTTTCAATTTTTGTTTTACACGTTTTTGTTTTATATGTTTTCTTTTTACATATTTTTATTTTGCAAAGTTCTTTAACTTTTCTAAGTTTTTGTTTTACAACTTTCTTTAAGTTTTCTAGTTTTTATTTTACATCATCGTTATACCTTTCCATTTTTTGTGTATGTGTGTGTGTGCCATCCACCTTATAAGTTTGTCCCATTATAAGTGTTTGGAATGATGGTATGAACTGTTTTCATATTGCTTGCTAATGTTTGGTTTTTACCTTTAAGTCACAATGTTGATACTAAGGTATGTTTATTTTGATATGGTAGGCAATGGGGCCACTTCATCCATCCATCCATAAGTTTCTATGGTCTGTCTCAGCTTGGAAATGTATAGTCCCCTTCTAATAAGAACTTAAACAAATCGGTGACTAGGTATTTCTGAAACTAACAAAGGACTCAAGGATTGCAAAAGGTGTGACTTCAAGGGAACTTGATGCTTTTGTGTTAGTCATTCTCTTGGGTGCTTGGATGTTTTCTTCTTGAGTTTTCTTGCCGTTCTGATGTTACCCAATTATCAGAAGTTGAGACAATAAAAATAATCAAGTCTTTGCATGGTGTGGTTCTCACGCATAAAAACACAAAACACAAAAAAAAAAGAAAGAGAAAGTGAGAATTCAAAGCACACCCCTTAGATAAATAAACTTGGGCTACAAGCATTGGTTATCAAACCAAAATTATTCCTTCTAACTAAGGCCCTTCTCACTTCCGATTCCCTCATTTGTTTCATCCGAATGGTGGTGGCTCTTGGAGGATGCATTCTTGTTACTCCAAGTGGATGGTTTAGCCGAATGCATTGATGTGAAGTTACTGGATGTGGTTAGTTTGAGGCCGGAGTTGGAATGAGACTTTCTAAGTCACATTAATCATAAAACACACAAGGGGTTGTACACCACCTTGTTCTTGGGGCTCCATTCCATCTTCTTCTCTCCATCCTTCTCTCCATTGTACACCTCATTGCCGGTTTTATCATTAGTGTATATATTTTGGTTGATGCATTGTTTTCTTCTTGGTAAATGCTTGTGGTTAAGACTTTAACTCTTATTCCAAATGACATTCCCAGACCCTACGGACTCTTTAAATGTGGGTTTGTCAGGGCATTAAGGGCATAATCCTGCTTTGTGGAGGACCCACTAACATTCCTATTTGGAGCATTAGTTAAATTCTTTTCCTCAACATTTTGAAATTCATTTTATTTTGTTCATTTCCATTTTGACATCCATTTCATCGATGCCATAGTTGTCCCTTTTTATCTATCTTTCTTACTCCTTTTCTTTCTCCATTCTAATTCTACTGAAGGTTCACGATTAGTCATGGGGGTACGGGGCCCGATTTTTTCGATTTTCTCCTAGCCCCAAAATTTTTGATTTTCTTTCTAACCCCTACACCTTTAGTAGTCATCAGTAATATATCTCTTGATCCATATCAGCGATACCAAAACCTAGCCGATAGACCTACACCAAAGCAAGGTATCAATTACAGGATGATTCATTTACCCTTGCTAATATAAGATTGTGTTGTGTGTGCAGATGGCGATCATACAAACAACAGATTAGATCTGGAGCAAACACTTGGAATGGAGTAGCGCTAAAGCAGCTATGCAAGGAGCAAGATTGATGGTGCGCTTACGAATGGACAATGAAAGATGCAATCTTGGCGTTGGTAGCAGCAACACTTCTTTCTCTCTCTCTCTTTCTTTCTCAACTGCCAACTAAGGCCTGATGTCATTGTAATAAGGTGTTCACCCTTGTCATCATGAACACCAATTTTATCAAGTCTTGTAGTAATGATTTTTTCACATGTCATCCCATTAGTTCCATTCCCCTTAATAATTCCATACCTTCCCAATATTATTGTAAGGAACTTGAGGATGAGTTTTCATTCAGTCATGGGGGTATGATGAGATGTGATTTGCATGAGCTGCGATATCGTGATCGTTGTAATATCATGTTATCCCCTGCGATGTCGTGTATGTGATATCGCAGTCCACCACCAAATCTATAAATAAGATTATTTTCAATCCTAGGCTTAAAGTAGGGAAACTCTGGCAGATTGATCACTCCAGAGATAGAATATTTTCCATGTGCCCATAGTAGGAGTCCCCAAGTGAACGGCTCTTTATTCGAGTAGCTTTGTACCTGAACGCAAGCTGTGTACGGCAATAAAGATGAGCTTTGTGGATAAACCTTGTAGTGCATGGAATAGGATTTTATTACATGTTATTTCTTACTTGTTATTTATTACCTACATTAGCGCAACATGAGTACGACTTGATTATGAACATTGACGAATGTGTACGGCTAATTAAGGAATCAGCTGCTCATCACGATTAGTCTCTCTCACCCTCAACTCCTAGAATGCAGAATGAGTACAACTTGATTACGAGAATTTATGAATATGTATGGCTAGTCAAGGAATCAGCTGCTCATTATGTTTAGGCTAGTTAAGTGCCTCAGTATGNGTGTATGGCTAGTCAAGGAATCAGCTGCTCATTATGTTTAGGCTAGTTAAGTGCCTCAGTATGACCACTTCAAGCATGTGTGTTACCTATGGTGATCCCAGTAATGATTAGTGTTTGGTAGCCACAGTTGCATGGTTCAAGGTGTGTACGGTAAGTGGGAATGGATGCTGATGCTACTTAATTTAGACTTAGTCCTTAGTTAGAGTTAGTTAGCTTTCTCAACCCTTCACTCAATAGCATAGGAGAAAAAAATTTAAAAACTATAAAAATCATATACCTCGGACTTACTTAACCATACACCGTGACAACTACAAGTAAGTTTAGGAAGATAACGAATGATTAACCCCAGGTGTTCCATGGGGTGTGTAGGCATTTAGTCTACAGAGTTCGACCAGATCACGTGTGATATGCTTGTCTCGTATGGTTGAGTGCAGGGGTACATTAGTTAAGTAGCATCAACATCTGTTCCCACTTACGATACATACCTTAAACCATGCAATTGTGGCTACCAAACACTAATCATTACTGGGATCACCACAGGTAACGCATGTGCTCGAAGTGGTTGTACTAAGGCACTTAAATAGCCTAAGTGTGATGAGCAGCCGATTCCTTGACTAGCTGTACACATCCGTAGATGCTTGTAATCAAGTAGTACTCGTCCCACGTTCTAGGAGATAAGGGTGAGAGAATCTAATCACAATGAGTAGCTGATTCCTTGGTTAGCTATACACATTCGTCAATGCTCGTAACCAAGTCGTACTCATGCCATGCTACTAGGAAAGAAATAAATAACATTAAATAAACCTATCCATGTACTACAAGGTTTATCCACAAAGCTCATCTTTATTGTCGTACACAACTTGTGTTGAGGTACAAAGCTGCTCGAATAAAGAAACATTCACTTGGGGGACTCCTACTGCGAGCACATGAAAAATATTCTATCTCTGGGGTGATCAATTCGCTAGAGCTTCGCTACTTCTAACCTCTATATGTAAATGAGGGGAGTGCTACCTCTTATTTATAGATTTGGCAGCAGACCGCGATATCACGTACGTGATATCGTGGCTTGTGCATATCACGTCTCATCACTTGGGAAGACAATGACTGCATAACTCATCCTTGTTCTACATAGGTGCATAAGCACTTACCAAATCGCACATGAAAACTCATATTCATATGGTTGGATGTAGAGGTACCTCACCAGTCATCATTGGTGCCATTTTCAAGGATTTTGTTATTTGTGTGCTAATTAAAACTTAGGAAATCCTTCCATCATTGGAATCAACCCTTAAGGTTAACTATCCTACATGCACCAGAAAAGAGTACTGCACATTGAGTAATTAATCATGTCTTCTACTTCTTATGAGAGTGCTTCATCGACTAGGTTAGATACCATGAACAATTAGAGTCAGGGTGCACAAGATGATCTGCCAATACCCCAATAGTTTTGCATGGTATATGCTCATCTTGATGAGTATGTACTGGACTTGACCTTTATCCTCCACTAGGATGAATAGCATCGATGGTGTGATTTAGAAGGTAACATAGTGTTACCTCTTGATCGCTCAATCTTGGGCATGCTTCTTCATGCTCGCACATGAATTGGTATGTAGCACTTACAGTTAGAGTATGTTGTGCATGAACAAGATTCAAGAAATTATTGATCCATGAAAGCACAATGCTAGAGGGATCTACAATAGGAGAGACATTATGAATCCATGAAGGGGAAGTGGTCTCACGATGTTCCATATGTCCTAGGTAAAAACGATGAACTTGTCTTAGGAGGTTTTCCATGAAACGATGTTCCTCTCTTTGACTTTGGTCAAGGAGTTGGGTATCAAAATATTCACTCAACTATTCATAACCTAGTTTTTGGAACCAACAAACACAAAGGATCCAGAAAAGGAACATGAATGCATGACAATGATAGACATTACGATCGTAACCGTGACCAAGGCCACAACCACCAAAGAGAAGGTGGCATGCGCTGACATGGTGCCAATCCTCCTTCCTTTTCACCTTCATCATCTTCTTCCCCCTCTCCTTTTGGATCTGAACATAGTCACAGAGGGTAAGGCCATGAGGACAATGGTAGGAAAAATAGAAATCACTAACAAAATAGTAGAGAAAGGGGATGAGGGCATTCCAGAGAGACACATCATGAAAGAAGGGAGAGTAGGGAACAACATAGGCATCATAAACGCCATAGGAAATATGATCACGATGAACCCCTACTCACCACCCAAAGTATGTTAAATATAGTAGAGGTTGTTAGGATTCCAACAAGGCACTAGAAAGACAATAGGATCAAAATACTAGACATGAATAACATCCCACGATTTGAAGGAAGATACAATGTGGATCCTCAAAACCATTTATAAGCATTCCATGATGCATGTGCCTTATAGAATATAGAAAATGAGTAGCAAAAGCTAAATTTGTTTCTACGGAAACTAATAAAGAAAGCAGAAAGCTGGTACTGGTCCTTAGAACTAGAATCCATTTGTCGATGGAGTACCATGTTGGAGCTATTCAAAAATAAGTATCAAACGTACTCTTGAGTGTCCAACCTACGTAAGAAAATCCAAGGATGGAAACAAGGAGGAAATAAACCCTTGGATGCTACCATTGGCTGATATTATTCATTATTACATCATTGCCTTGGCCATGGTTACTCATAAAAGGAACAACTATGCCATCTCATAGATGGGCTTAGGTACAAAATGCGAAGAACCCTTGGGACTTATGCCTAAGGAAGGCTATTTGAGCTTAGAGCCCATCAAATACAAAGATTGTTGGAACAAGTTGCCAAGGAGGTAGATGAGTTGAGAAAAAGAGAAAGTGTGGAGGAGTATAATAGAGATCCTTCCGTCTGAAAGAAGGAAATTAAATTTTGTGAAGATGAAGAAGAGTTACCATTTGAAGAGATGGTGAATAGAAAAACTTTGCCCATCCAAAAATTTGCATAAGAAGTATCAGCAAAGGTGGATCATATGTGGAACTCCCTAGATGAAAAATTTCAAACTATCCTAAAAATAGTAGAGGATTCTAGAGAACAAAGTAGTGACCAAGAGAGAAGGAAAAAGAAAAAAGTTGAGTATGCACATAACAAGGGTAAGGGCAAGGTTTCCATCATTAAAGAGGATGTAGATTCAGACATAAACAATTATGGTGGATGTAAGATTTACTAATATGACCATCCTAAGGTATGTTTCACTAAACCCATGATTAAACAGATGACACACACCTAGAAGGTTGCTTTATCTTCAAGGTAATCCAAGGTAGTTCCACCAACCCTTAACATATTATCCGAGTGCAGGTCCACCACAACTGAATAAAAAATATCAACAATGTCAACACCCACAGTCATGGGGAATGCCACTACCATGTCAATAGTACCCTTACCATCAACCTGATCCATATGGGTATTACATTCAGTAACCAATCTCTCCACATGACTCTACTAGTCACAATGCTCTTCAACCTCACTACTAGACCCCTGAGTACTATAGAACTTCTTCTTCTTCTAAAGGTGATGCTCCACATATGCACTACCCTTCTCATCTATCTGCATCTCTTCCACACTCAGCTCCATTACCACCTGCTCCAACTATGTAGGGTGAGCTTCCTGCCCAACTGCAACAATGTAATGCTATAAGAGCTATCAATCTTCAACCTAATAGTGATTTGGACAACTGATCAAAGAGGAGACCTTTCTTTAGAACCAATAGTCCAACTAAGTCCTTATAACCACAAGTGGCTAATTATCCAAATGCCTCATCATCGTTTGAATCTTCGGAGCTTCCTTTCAACCAAAATCCACATTCAACGCACATTGTCATGTTAACCCACATCATCACTAGTTGGATTAAATTTGGCCATCTTCCTAGGAAATTCTTTGATCCTGGAAGTCCTCTTATTTATTTTCGAATCACCAAAAATGAGCCTTGTAAAGCTCTTTTTGATTCAGGTTCTAGTGTTAATTTGATCTCCTAGGAAATGTATAAAGCTTAGAATCTACCTCCGCTAAAGAAGAGTAACATTTATTTAGAGTTGGTTGACTACTCCATCACTGTTCCATTGGGACTAATGGAGGACATTATCACCACTATTTATGGATGGTCATATCCAACCAATTTCCTCGTGATCTAAGTCAAAAACTATAAGGGGGAGTTCCCAATCATAATGGAAAGAGCATGGTTAAGTACAATTTATGCATGCTTAGGAATACATGATATTTCCTTAGAAATATAAAAAGAAAATCCATGTAGGAAGATCAAGAAGAAGAAAGTTCCATGCATCACATACAGTGACATAGGGTGCAACTGCATGCAGATGTCTTGGTTTATACAATGCTCAACATTGCTTGCATGCAACTAGTGTGCACAAGTATATGACATACAAAGATTCTTGTATGCAAGAACCATAAGATAGGAAGGCACCCAGTGGCTGATAGCTGACCTAAAGAGAAATTCAACTTTATGCATGCAACCAACTAAGAGCTTGACTTGTGCCTATATCCATAACATAGATGCATTAAAGCATGTCCATTGCCAAATTCCAAGTAGTGACACCAAATATATCAACTGGGGGAAGTTGGAAATCCATGACGAGTTTAAGCAAGGGCCCCTTGAATTAAGGTTATTACCCATCGATATGGAGTATGCATTTCTCAAGAATGGAAAACTGGTAATCATTAATGCTAAGCTCATTCCTCAACAAAAAGAAGGACTGCTAAATATGGTAAACAAATGGTCAAACGCCTTTGCTTGGTCATATCTTAAATTAACTGGAATAGATCCTAGGATATGCCAACATAGAATTTACACTGATCCCTCTATAAAGCCTTGACGACAACCACAAAGATGGGTAATCCAAAGCTTAAGTAAGTAGTTAAGGAAAAAATTGAACTTCTGAAGGCCGAGCTCATCTACCCCATTACTGATAGTGACCGGGTTAGTCCATTAGTCATCGTGCCTAAAAATGGTGTTAAATGGAGGGTGTGTATAGAATTTAGGCTATTAAACATGGAAACATTTAAAGATAATTTTCCATTGTCATTCATTGTCCAAGTCTTAGATACCATTTCAGGGCATTGTTATTATAATTTTATGGATGGTTACAATGGATACAATCAAATCCAAATAGCACTAGAAGACCAAGCCAAAACTACATGACAAGTCCATGGGGCACATTTGCATATAGGCAGATGTTGTTTGGCTTGTCCAATGTTGCACTAACATTTCAATGTTGGGTTCTCATTATATTTTAGTAGCAAATAGGGAATGGTATGGATGTTTTTATGGATAATTTCTCCACCTATGAAGTAGACTTTGAATAAGCATTGGACCGATTAGAGCAAGTGCTGAAACAATGTGTTGAAACCAACCTAAGGGTTAATTGGCAGAAAAGCCACTTAATGCTCCAAGAGGGCATTGTATTAGGGCATAAAATTTCACAAATAGGGATAGAGGTAGATCCTAAAAAAATTAAAGTCATTCAAGGAATCACTCATCAACATAAAACTATAAAAGATGTCTGATCATTTCTTGGACATGCGGGCTATTATAGAGATTTCATCAAGAACTTTTTGAAGATTGTGAAACCATTAGTAGAATTAACGAAAAAGGATGCACCATTTGAATAGACCAAGGAATGTGAGTTATCCTTACAAACCTTGAAGTAGAAGCTCATAGAAACACCCATTCTACAAGCTCCTAACTGGTCCAGACTATTCCATATAATGACTAACACATCTAGTTTTGGTTTATGAGTCGTACTTACATAGTTAGATGACCAAAAACATCCCTATTACATCCATTGTGCAAGTTGAAGCATTGTTGGTGCACAAGTCAACTATACCGTAATAGAAAAAGATTTAATGATCATGGTGTTTGCACTAGTGAAATTTAGGCACTATGTATTAGGCTATAAGGTATTTGTACACACAAAGCATAGTGAAATTTGGTTCCTTATGAATGAACCAATGGTGAGTCCTCGCATGATACAATTGTGATCTTACAAGAGTTCAATATCATGATAGTAGATCGTAAACACATCAAGAATGTTGTTTTCGATCATTTATCTTGGTTACGATGGGACAATAAAGAGGACAAATATCCAATTTCTAATCACTTTCCTGATGAACTCCTCTTTGTAGGTGTAATAGACAATTAATCACCCAAAGATACAAATTGGTATAGTAGCAATCTTACTTATCTTCCAACACAAGAAACACCACAAGGGCTGGATGTTAGAAAGATACAACAGTTTCTCCACCGAGTCAAACATTTCATGGAAATCAATGGGCACCTTTACAAGGTGTGTTCTAATGGCTTGGTCCGATGGTGTGTTCCCGACGTAGATCAATTGCAAGTTCTCTAAGATGCTCATAAAGGCCCTTGTGGTGGTCATTACGTTGGAAGACAAACAACCATCAAAATATTACTTGTAGGATATTATTAGCCTACATTATTTCAAGACGTCCATCATTTTGTCTAATCTTGTGAGCACTGCCAATGCAATGAGCAAATGACTGCTAGAATGAAGGGTCCACAACAATGGATTTAACCCTTAGAACCCTTCAACATATGGGGTATTGATTTTATGGGGCCTATTACATCAACGTCCAATGGAAAAGAATACATTATTGTTGCTATTGATTATTTTACAAAATGGGTAGAAGTAGCCACCATTACCAAATGTACATCATCTACCACTATACAATTTGTTCAACAACAAATCGTAAATAGGTTTGGTGTGCCTCATGCACTTATTTCTAATAATGGTACACATTTTACAAGTGTGACTTTTTGGAAGTTGATGCAACGTTTAGGTGTTAAGCATAAACTAACTACATCATATCATCCTCAAGTGAATGGTCAAGTTGAAGTCACCAATAGGGAAATCACAAAAATCTTAAAATGAACCATTAGCAAATATAGGCAAGATTGGAGTGCCAAACTGAATTTTGCTCTTTGGGCCTACTGCTCCACATGGAAACTCCCTATAGGCTATTCTCCCTATGAGTTAGTGTATGGTAAACTTCCAATACTTCTTATCCAAGCTGAGCTCCATAAACTATCTATAACATGTGACCTTATCCTTGACCTTAGTCTAGCAAAGAAAGAATGGTTAATGAATCTTAACTTGCTAGATGAAAATCAATTAGCTACTGTGTCATCCAATGAACTGCACAAGGCCTTCAAAAAACAATGTCATAACCTAAGAATTATAAAAGTCAAATACCAACCAGGAGATAGGGTTCTTTATTGGAATCCTACACATGTGCCACAACAAACTAAATTTCAAATGCTATGGAAAGGACCTTATATCATTCATGAAAATTTTCTTTCAGGGGCCATGATGATCTATAAACCTGGAAGCCTAGATAAGAAATTATTAATTAACATCCAACAAACCTAAACCCTAAACCCTAAACCAAACCTTTCCATGAGCCCAAAATGACCAGTATTAACACTACCTCTATTGATGGACAACCGTGCTCATTATTTCAAATCTCCCCCTTCTAACTCAGTCGTGGGGGAGATGGCCACCAATGTTAATAATTCTAAACCCTTAATTTCTTTTTTATTTTTTTTACACCATTGTTAACATTTATATTGTTTCTTTCTCTATTACCTTTTGTTTGATTTACTCTCACTCATCACATAATAAGTGCTTATGATGGTGGGTTGTACTATAATAGTGTTGATTGCTATTGTTTGGTTTTTACCTTTGACTTTTAATGTTAATGCTAAGATATGGTTTCTTTTAATAAAATAGGAAATGAGTCCATGTCATCCATTCATTCATTCAACTCTATGGTCTCCCTTTATTTTGCAACTATACTATCCCTTTTTCTAATCAAACCTATTAATGAATTTGTGGCTTGGTATTCTTCAAACTAAGGAAAGATTCAAATGGATTGAAAAGGGTGTAACTTCAAGGGGATTTGATGCATTTGTGTTGGCTATTCTCTTGGGTACTTGGATTTTTTTCATAGTTTTTCCATCCTTCTACTATCGACTAATATCAGGAAGTTAAATAAATCAAATAAGTCTTCGAATGGTGTGATTTGCATGGTGTGATTCCCACTTAAACAAAACTAGTGGGAATTCAAATCACACCCCTTAGATATAATAAAGGAACATGGGCTACAAGTTTTGGTTATGGAACTAAAAAGACATGCTACCCATGCCTAATTATTTTCTCTAACTTAGGCCCTTTCTCACTTCCTACTTCTCTATTCTTCTCTTTTTGGGATGGCAGTTGCTCTGTGGAAGCATTCCTGTTGCAACAGGAGGATGGGTTGGTCAAGTGTGTTGATGTGAGGTCACTGGATGTGGTTAGTTTTAATCTACATTTGGACTAAATTTTATTAAGTCACCTTAATCACATAATACACAAGGGACTTTACACAACCTTGATTTTGGGATTCCATTCCATTCTCTCTTCTCTTTCCGTATTGCTTCCCATATTCTACCTCATTGCCAATTTAATGTTTAGTGTATATCTTGGTTGATGCATTGTTATTCTTTGGTAAATTCTTGTGGGTGAATTCTTAACTGTTGTTTCCATATGTCATTCCTAGAGCCTACAGACTCTTTGGTTTGTGGGTTTGTTAAGGTATAAAGGGCATGAGCCTGCTTTGGGAAGAATCCACTGGCATTCATTTTTGTGCAATTGGTAAGTTCTTTCCTTTAAACATATCTTTCAATCAGATATTTCTCATTTCACCCCGTCCATGACATCCATTTTTTTTCTCTTCCCTTCTATGCAGTTTTATTGGCTTCATCATTGTTATTTCTCTTATCTTTATTTTTCTTTCATTTTCCATTCTATTGCTACCAAAGGTTCACTCTTAGTCATGGGGGCCTATTGCAAATTTTTAGATTCCATTACTTATCTCACCCCTACACCTTGGGCATTCATCAGTTATAAACCTCTAACCTAGTATTTGCCATACCCACAACCTAGCCAATGTGCTTCATATCGAGGCAAGGCATCAACTACATTATATATTATCTATCTTTGTTAATTTATGATTGTGTTGTGTGTGCAGATGGCAATCACATGAACAATGGACTAGGATAGGAGGGAGTGCTCAGGATGGACTAGAACAAGAGAATTTATGCAAGGAACAAGCTTAATCATGTGGCCATGGACAAACAACAGTGTGCACATTTTTGACATTGGTAACAATGTGCCTTATTTTATTTTCTCTCTCTCTTCAAGATATTAAATGAGGGTTTGGATGTCATCTATGTACAGTGTTCACCACAATGGTTATGAACACCAATGCTATAATACATTTTTCAATCCATTCACTGGGCTCTTTGAGTCTGTCGTTCCATGTCACTGTTAGTTGTCGTTCAGTCAATAATCCCATACCTTCCCAATATTTTGTAAGGAACTTGAGGACAAGTTTTCATTCCATCATGGAGGTATGATGAGTCACCAAATAAGTAACTTGATATTGGATCCACGATATCAGATACGCGATATCGGATCGGCCAAAGCGACATTGGAGATGCGATGTTAGATCTTGTCTCGTTGACTATAAATAAGAGACACGATTGCTTGGTTTTGGTAGTAGTTTTTTTTAGTCCCTTAGTTGAAATCTTGTAGTTTTTCTCTTCTAGAGTTAGAATTATTTTTGAGTACCTGCAGTAGGAGTCATAGAGTGAATGGATCTTTATTCGAGCATTGTGTACCTAAGCACACTTTCTGTCCATAAAAAAGATGAATTTTTTGATAAACATTGAAATATTCAAAATAGCTTAATTAATTCATTTAAATGTTATTTACTGTTATCCTCTACTCTCCTTAGTTAATTAATGTTATTTTATTGAATTGTTAATTACCAATGAATTATCACACTCAGTACGATCACTTCGAACATACATGGAACACTGGGTAACCTAGTAACAACTAGCGTTTGGTAATCCTAGTAGTGTTACACTAGTTTAGGATGTGTTCGGAGAGTGGAAATGGATGTTGATGTTAGGATTCAATCAACATTAGAGGTACAAAAACCATTTAGTTAACTAAATCTTTTCATTTCACACACTTAGGAGATCAAGATGGAAAATATAAAGAACATAAAAAAATCATATACCTTGAGCTTACTTAACCATACAATTGTTCCTTACAAGTAAGCTTGGGAAGACAATGGCTACATAACTCATCCTTTTTCTGTGTAAGTGCATAAGTACTTAATCCTCAGAGTTCAACTGAATCGTGCATGAATGCTCGTATTCATATCGTTGGGCATAGGGGTACCTCGCCGCTCATCAAAGTGCTGCAAGGTTTGATCAAAAGGCTCATCTTTATTGTCAATCATACTAGTGTACTTAGGTACATTAGTACTCGAATAAAGATCTATGCACTTTTTGACTCCTACTGTGGGCACTCAAAAAAATATTCTAACTTTTATATGACAAAACTACAAGAGCTACACTACCACTATAGCAAGACATGCCATAAACATAGTGGATGAGCATGTATTTATAAACTTTATAATGGAGCTATATCAATAAGGCCTCATAAACGTAGCAAATGCTACATTAATGCGGTTTCATCAATGAGGTAACATCACGTCCACATGGTCCCATTTTAATACTTCATCACTATGCTTCCTGCTTGAAGATGTAGTCATAATATTGTGCTTCCTTCCTGAAGAAATAGTCCAATCTAGTGCTTCCTACTTAAATATCCCTTCTTAAATATAGTGCTTTCTTCTTAAATATGCTTTCTTATCACTACACTTCTTGCTTTAAGATATAGCCAAATATTAAGCACTTCCTACTTGAAGATGCCTTCTCAAATCTAGTGCTTCCTACTCAAATATGTCTTCTCATCACTCTAGTTCCTGCTCAAAGATATAGCCAAAATCATGTGCTTCCTACTAGAAGATACAATTAGAATCCTATGCTTCCCACTCAAAGATGCAATCAAGCACATATACCACCTAGCCAAAATTTTCATCAGAATATGCACTTCATCACTTCCACATGTGCACATACTTATTTTTTAAAAACTTTTCTCTCTTTCTAGAATCAATTCATGAAGGAGGTAATTGTATGAGGATGACCACACTCTATCCCTCTTGGAATTCACTACTCTGACTAATTAATAGATCCACTACCTTATGCTAACGTAACTAGGCACTCATGGACCTATTAGAAGGAGTTAAAAAATTTCATATCCTACTCTTGTTCATCCCCATTGAAGATCATCAATAGGTCAGGAGGTTGATACTCTACTGTATTCAACCTTCAATTCTCATTTGGTCTATTGCCACTACTCATTTGAAGGTTTTGAAAGCATTCTCAAGCATAATGCCTTTCATCATAGATGTACAATTTTAAGTTTGGATTGCTCAGAGAATATTGAGAACCCATCAAAAATGTGATTTTTTATTCCATAACCCCTACTATTTTTAGGAAGCTTCACATTTCCCATGTCCCCAAGATGAGTTTTATTTACTTGGGGCTAGCTCAACATAAGAGCCTATGGATAAACTTGACTACACCTATCCATCACCTCATTAAGGTTTATTACTCTCTTTCTTGCTCTTGAGCAACTACTCCACTGCACTGTTATCCTTCTTTTTCATCTTATAATTAGAAAGAGTGGAAGCAACTTGGATGACCTCCCTAAATCCTATGATGTTGCGATTTTTTGGCTCACATCGGACCTAGGCTTTGAGGCCATTGAGAACTAATCTATCCTTGGTATCTTCACTAATTTCTGAGATTTGTATTATGATGTTTTGGTATTCCTAAATATAACTCTCTAGAGCTTTTATGTGCTAGATCTCCTTTATCCTCACCTAGGCTTTGTCAACAAAATTACTGTTGAAATAAGTGTAATGGATACGATGAGGAAGAATGAAAGCTTCGCAATTAAAATTAAGAAATACTTGTGATATCGTGAAATCTTATGAGATTGTATAAAATTTATAGTGAAACAAATAAGAAATTAAGAAATCAAATTGTGAAAATCAAATCATTGGAAAATNTAAATTAAGAAATCAAATTGTGAAAATCAAATCATTGGAAAATTCATTGTAAAAATTTAAAAATGGAAAGAACTTGGAAAATATGAGAACCACTAACTTATTCCATTATTCTAGAAAAATCATTATAATAAAATCTTAACAAAATAAGGTAGCTCTTCTAACTCCTTCTATAGAAAAAAAAAAAACTCAACATGATTAAGTTAAATTCATCATAATTGACCACTGACTACTAGAAAAAAATTATTTTTTGAGAAAACCTTAAATAACCCAAAAAAATTTTAATAATTAAGAAAGTTACTAACCCAAATAAATTTAAAAAAATTATTCAAAGTAGGAGAAAATAATTTCTAGACTACAAAATTCTCAACATTCCCTCCTTAAGTGTTGAAATTGATTTGAGAATAGATAAATTAGAAATTCAAAGATCTTTCTTCTCATCATCTATATTGCATGTACTAATCATGTTCAAAAGATAGTCAATTTGATAAGCTTGCAATGGTATAATTATTAAATTAGCTAATTGCTCACTACTTTGAACATGTATGGGCTTAATTATATCCTTCTTCACTTCATGCTTGATAAAGTATTATTTGATGTCAATGTGCTTGCTATTCTTCTAAATTATGTAGTCTTTGGATAGTTGAATTGCCATTGTATTATCCACCAACATGGAAATTGGAAGATGAAGTTTAATACCCAAATGAGAAAATAACTCTTGAAACCACAAAACATGTGAAGACATTCATCCATAACAATAAATTCTACCTTACATGATGAGAGGCTCACACTAGTTTGTTTCTTTATCTTCCAATAAATCACATTAAGACCATGACAAATAAAGTAACCAGAAGTTGACTGATAATCATCTACACCTCCTCCCTAATTATCATTTGAGAAACCACAAAACTTTTTATATGCATTAATGAACCTAATGCCAAAATTAACTATTCCTTTAACATACCTCAAAAGATGCTTCAAGGAATTAAGATGTGACTACCTTAGTTCTTAATAAAAATGAATTTGCATTTTTCAAATTAGGTATTCTATGATACAAAAATCTTAATGAACCCATCATGCCTCTATAGAAGGAAGTATTAACCAATGGAGTGTCATCTTTCCTTGATTTTCTCATATTTTGGAGAAGTGCAGTTATAACAATTTTAGCTTCCTCTAGCCCATACTTTTTAATGATGGCCTATGCATACTTTGATTGATACATATTTAAGTAATATTTCATGATCAATTTTGATTCCTAAAATATATTTGAGGAGTCCCATGTCCATCTCAAACTCACCTTTCATATCATGCCTAAATTTCTCATTTAATTTTTTAGACATAGCCATAAAAACTAAGTCATCAACATAGATTGAAATAATGATGAAATTAGGACCTTCATGTTTAAAGTACAAGGTAGGATCAAACATACAATGCCTATAATCATTCTTAAGAAAAATTTCATTAATTCTATGAAACCAAGCTCTTGGAGCTTGCTTCAAGGCATACAAAGATTTATTCAACTTGCATACCTTGTTTTGTTCTTCTTGAAACTCAAAACCTTCAAGCTAATAAATATAAACATTCTCATCTAATTTTCCATTAAGAAATGTAGAATTAACATCCACTTGAGAGAGTTTCATACCTTTACAAGCATCAAAGAGACCATAAGATTAATAGTCTCAAATCTAGCAATAGGAGCAAAAATATCATCATGATCAATGTGCTTATTTTGAAGAAAACATATTTCTAAAAGTTTGGCCTTGTGTGTAATAATTTTACCAAATTCATTGTATTTCATTTTTAAGATCCTTTTGGTGTCAATGACTTTCTTCCCTTATGGCCTATCCACCAATGTTCAAGTTTCTTTTCTGTTGGAAATCCACTAAACGATAGAGTGGCTTAACCAATGTGTGAATTTGTTGCAGGGATTATTTACATGGATATTCTTATAGAAAGTTTTTAAAGTGGTTGTTGAACAAAGTGAAATCCATCAATAAAGCTTTACATTCATGGTCTGAGTATCTAATCCTCTAAGGGGTGAGATCTTCCACATTACCTGGATGACCTTGCATGAACTATCCCCAACATGGATGCTTTCACATTTACTATTCTTATTTTTTCTAATATCTTTCCTATCTTCTACATAATATATTAAATTCACTATTTTTATAGTAATTGTATTAAATTGTAAAGCAATTTTGCTTAAGTATGAACCAATTTAGATTAATGGTAAGAAATTGATATAAATTTATGTTTTTATAATATCAAATTCATCCATATAGCTAAAGCATAGATTTTCAATTTGAAAATAGGTGTTTGGTAATGATTAGTGGCCAGATTAGAATTTTTGTCTACCTGAACTTAAGTCTCTTTGATATTCATTTCACATTTTAGGTATGACATAGTAAGTAACGAAGGAAGCAGAAGCTCATTAGAGCTTTCCTTTCCCAAGTGGGTTTTCCTCCTTTTAATGTTATTAAAACACTTAAATTACAATAATGAATTGGAAAATTTTCAAGGCTTTATTATCCATTTAGAGTTGCAAAACTTGTACCATGTGATTTTATATTATAAATTTTGAAGTATGTAATTCCTCCTGACTAACATCTATGCATGTCTTAAATTCTCTTAATAATTCCTTTTTAAATTTATTTGGAAGAGAAAGATTGTATATAAAATACATATAAATTTTAAAATAATTTAATTAGAAATTCAATGTAAAAAATTAACATATGTTAATCATATTTACCTTTTAAAAAATAATAAGTTCACTATTATCAAATTATTTCCATCATCACTGTTATTATGAGTATTTACTAACTTCAAATTGAGCATTAAAGATATCAAAGTCATTTACCAAGATTAACTGATAGTTTTAAATATATATGTCATTTGAAATGTTGAAATTGAAACAAAAATTTTGTTATATCCAAAGCCTTACTAGATCTAAGTATACATGTTATGAGTTTTAAAAACATCGTTATGAAATTTACCAAGTGTTCTTAGTAACATTTAGAAAAAATTAACCAAATTGTTAACTCTATTATTCTATCTATGTCTAATGTGCTTTAATGCATGACATTACAGAAAAAATATTATTTATAACTCTTTACCATAACTTCAAAGTGTAACCCATAAGCTTGTTTTGATTAAGAGGTTAATTACCAGTTGGCTAGAATTTCTCATCGAAAATAAATAATTATGGTTATAACATTTGCCCAATAGATGAAATATTTCATCTTCATAAGAGTTATTGTGATTTTTGCATCTCCATAAAATCCTACTCATACTCACTTCATCCAACCTTGACTTGATGAAATAAATTGCAAAACTCAAGGTAGATGTTTTGAATATCCTTCTAACCTTGCCTTTGAAACTTTAGCTTCATGATGCTCTCTTGCCTCTATCCTAATTGCTCATATATTTTCCTTAACATGAGTTACATTGAGGACCAATCCCTTCCATGCTTCTTATTTTGAATAAAGAATGTATATGACTCTCTCTAACCAACTGTAATTCATGCCCTCTAATTTAGATTCAAAGATAGATACCCTCATGTGGCTAAGTTATCTCCATTAATTCAAAATGCTTGTCAATTATTTTCAACTAAGGCTCAAAAGCATTTTCACTATCAGCATCATTGGACGATTTAAACTCCACATATGAAAGTATAGATGTATTTCTAAAAGTCCTAAAAAGCTTGGCCTTAACTTCATCATTTAATTTGAAACCCCTTAATGGTTTTGAGAAAGGAGAAACTAATAAAATCCTTGGAGTTCTAGAATGTGGTCTTGAATATATTGAAACCCATGGACTACAAGACTCTCCTAATTTATGTACTAGAAATTTAGCTTTCTAACATTCTTTCCATCCATCAATGTGTAGCCCTTGATCTTTCCCTTTCTTCTTACTCATTTCTAACATGATATGGACCTACATTAAAAGTTAATTTATAAATTAATTCTTCTAACCTATTGGCAACCATTTTAAAGGCACTTATCATCTTCTTCATGTTTATTCTAAGATCCTACACAAATTTCTTCCGAAGAGCCATATTTACAAGTGAAATAAGATGATAATGCAACACCCAATTACAACCCTAATGACTACCATGTTAAATGTGTGCATAAGAGACACAATGCTACAAAAGTAGACACCAACAAGAACATAAACCCTTTCTAATTGAAGAGACGTTTAATGCATATAAGAGAATTCACTCAATTAGGTAGAGAGAAACAACCTAAGAATGAATTCAAGCCTAATATAAGCAAGTTTCCCAACCAAAATCTCTAATACCAAGCTTGTCTAGAAACCACCATCACAAATTCACATCAAATATAACATGCAAGCTAATTCTTAACAAGACTTACTAGCAACTCAATATTAACTTGCATAAAATGAAAGATACATATATATATGAAAAATAAAAAATTTTCTCATGACACACAACCATAAAAACTAGTATAACTTGGTTTCTTTCCCACTATACTTAAACAATTATTATAGAGGTAAATGCTTAAGCAACCTTTGAATCCTCTACTATCAAAAACACAATGAAATTTCTATCTCATTTTACAATGATAGGAACAACATGACAAGAGGAATCACAACAAGGTAAACATCCCTAAATACATCCTAATTCATGAATTCATGATTTTTGAAATTAGTTTTAAAAATTCTTTTAATGATTAACTATAATCGAGTTGCAGGTTGCATCTTAGTAACATGTTGCTTGGTACAACCACACTACAAGTTGTAGGCCCTTTATAAATTTTTGAAGTTAAAAGCCTAAAAGTTACACCTTCTTAGTCCTCTTGTAAACTTGGTTATAGATGGACTAGCCTTGGAACATAGCCACGAAAGAGAGATAGTTCAATTGTTCAATGCCTTTGGGTGAATGAAGCCTAGAAACATTGCCTTGCCTTGATGGGGTTGATGTAACTACCACCATGAATGTATGACATAGAGAGGATACCTAGGGGACCACCATTATCTTCCATTGGTTGCTCCTCCCTCTCTATTGCATATCTGATGGTCATCAAGGCCTAATAAATTACTACAAGGCTCCAATATGGGTTTTTGAATTTCAATATCATGACACATAAAAGGAATAGTGTCTTTTTTATCAAAACATAACTAGCTCCATCAATCTTATCCATAGGTAACATGCATGTTTGTGCAACATCAAGGAATTAATACTAATTACCAATGTTCATCCTGAACCATGTAAATAGATCACTGACATTCACTTAATATAACAGATGAAGGAAAAAAAGGATGGCATGTATCAAGGATATAACATCTATAACACTATGTCCAACATGTACATGCACAATCATGCATCCTCTAGGAATATCCATGGATACAGTTTTTCTTTATGAACTAGCTAAAACAACCGTGGATATGCAAGCTAGTGACTAGTACACCTAGTATGGAATGTGCATCCTAAAATAATAGTATATTAACTAACATGCTACACTTAGGATAGTATCACTATACATAGAAAGTACTATCTTTGTTAATCTTATTAATTGGAAACATGCACATTTGTGCAACATCAAGTTATTAATACTATCTACATCATCCATCATAATCCTTGTAAATAGATCACCAACATTCACCCAATATAAGAGATGATGAAAGAAAAGGATTATAAGTATAAGTGCTATTACATCTAGTACAAGATGTCTAAAGTGAATAGGCATGATCATGCAATCTCTCTTATGTGCTACATCTATAGATATGATAATAATTCTAGTGGGTTGTTCTATATAGATATTCCATTTGAATGGGATTCATGTCCATGCAACCTCTCCCAAGTGATATTTTCAGCTTACATCTAGTATCAAAATGTACATGCCTATTTGTTGCTTCATAAGACATTTCAATTGACATATTATGCTATTACTAGAGATATGAAAATAATTTTATGGTTGATGATGTATAGATATCCCATTTGAATGGGTTTCATGACCATGAAACCTATCCCATGTGTGTGTTTTTTAGTTTGAGATAGCATATTAGGGGAATACATATCGATTTCATCACTTACATAAGCAAAATTCAACTAGTTTTCTTTTTCATTATTAGTAACTGAGTGTTCCTAAAAACAATTGAAATGGAAAATTATGCTATTTATATAGAAATGACAATAGTTTTAATGGTTGACACTATATAGATATCCCATTTCAATGGGTTGCATGACTGTGCAACCTCTCCCATGTGTGTTTTTTTATTTTGAGGTGGCATGTCGAGGGATACATTCCTATTTGATTGGTTACATAAGCAAAATTCAACTAGTTTTCTCTTCATTATTAGTAATTGAGATTTCCTAAAAATAATTGAACTGAAAAATTATGTTATTTTTATAGAAATGATAATAATTTTAATGGTTAATGCAAGATAGATATCCCATTTTAATGGGTTGCACAACCGTGCAACCTCTCCCATGTGTTTTTTTTTATTTTGAGGTGGCATATGAGCGATACATTCCTATTTGATTACTTACAAAAGAACACAACAATGTTTTCTTGTTTGTTACGTGTAAATGTGATATCTTGGATTATCTTTTGCATGGACAAGTAGCCTTTAATGACTCTAAGAACAATTTCTATGAATTATGATGGATGAGTAACCAATTTCATAGCCATGCAACCTCTCCAATGCATGTTTTTTTCTTCATTTGAAATGAGATATTGTATGATATGTTCCTATTTGATTACCTATAGGAGAGAGCACAACTAATTTTTTTATTAATTATTCATAATCTAGAGTTCCTAATATTTGGGATGCTTAACCAAAAAACCATAAATGATTTGCCTAAAGACAATTAATATGACATATTTTATGATCTATAGTCTAGATAAGAGATCAATAGCCCTCTTCTACTATGTACAGATATATTTATATGTCCTATTCTACTATGTACAAATACATTTAGATATTAATATAAAGTATATCATGAAATTTTGATTTTCTAAAATGCTCTCACTTTCATTTTTTATATAATACTTAATTATTTATGTTTAATAATTAAATTAAAAATAAATTAAACAAGAATGACAAATAATAATAAATAGTATCATAGAGAGATAAAATATTACCATACCATAACAACCAACATGAATAGTCAAAATTTGATAAAATGAGAGGATTGATCTACAATACCAACATGAACAAGCCATCAATATAGGAATATATAGTATACATTAATTATAACAAAGCTATAGATACATTATGCATCATTGATGATTTCACACACTATTTAAGACTTAATCTTAATATAGAAGAAAAATAACAATCAACACTAAATTATTTTTATAATTGCATAGTGTTCCTTGATTGGTACATCCTTATCATGGAGCATGTTTGTGGTGCTACAAAAACTGAGTGAGACACATTCTTTGTAATTATAAGTCAATATGACTTAACTATTACAAGTTCAGATTAGCACTAATGACTATAATATATAAACACTATTGACTATAATATATAAACGATTTTTATATGTATAATTTGTTCTAGGATTTGCAAATAAGAATCCACAATAAAGCAACTAAAACAATTACATGTGTACTTAACATAAAACAACATTTACATTGAGATACAACTATAGGATATATTTTTATTTCTAACAAAATAAAATACAGATATTTAAATATACTAAATGGTGTTCACACTCAGTTTTTCATGTAAAACACAATACAAAGATGTATTTATTGTTGTCAATAAGCATTTTACAAAGCCTACTTTAAGTTATGTAAGGTTGTTTTCATCCAAATCGATAAGGATTTAATTATTTTCATCTATTTTATATTTTCCCATATAAGAAGAAAAGTATTACATTTCTATAGTTGTTACTCATAACTAGTCAGGGGTATTTTGTCCATTCCTTTTTTGAATCCTCAAATCACTTAATTGAGGATGTAGAGTTGTACTAAAATGGATAGGAATCAATTATAAACTTCGTTTTAGTACTAAATTTGAATAGAGACACTAAAATTGATAAGAATTATGATGCATAAATTCCTAGGCATATTTAGAAAATCAATGACATTACAACATTTCTTAACATGGTAAGGCAAAAGCAAATGCTAATCTATATACTTTGCCACATGTACCCATTCAGTAAACTATGTTGACATAGCAATATTAAGAAAACAAAATAAAAAAAACAAAAAAATATACCTCTTAGGAAGCTCTATTAAGCTACAAATACATAATTATCAAAAAAATTCACTATGACTTTGGAAACAAGCAACAACAATATATAACACTTTGACTATGACACCAAGAGTAAGATAGTCAAAATCATGGTATGACATTGCAAAAACCAAAATTTTACCAATACTCATGAAAACTACAAGAGATAAAGACTAAAATCTATTCAAACCTCATAGCATGTATGTTTCTACTGTCTAAGAGGTCCTGATGGTCCATTGGAAATTAAATTTTATCAAGGCCATGGACCCTTAATAAAACTAAAATTTTATTTAGTTCATACACTCTATGAATCTATTGGACAATAGAACTAACTATATATGCTATGAGTTTTTTTAAAAAAAAAATTCACCAACTATTCTTTGTTATTGGATATTTAAAAAATCAATGGTGTTCATCTACAACGCTATTTGTATTAGATAGTTAGCATAATCATTCTTCAATAAGAAGTTTAAGCCATCTACCTATTTCAATTTTCATATTCAATTTTATCATACTAAGTGTAAGAAAAATAGATAGATTAATGAAAAGCTAACATCTTTGTACTTAGTTACCCCTATACCAAATATTGACATTGTACTTGAAAAAATTACCTCTAATCCATTACCATAGAAAATTTCCCTATACTAGTGCTGCAAATGATTGTCAAATCATAAACCAAACTACTACTCCCCTTCAGAACTAGCCCATTATACAACTACATAGAAGTAAAATAGTGACAAAATTTTCCTTTCAAGCATATGTCTAGCCCTTATAGAATGCATACTTGAAAATAAAAGTAAATTCCAGCAACTATTTAAAAGGGCAAAGTCACCACTAGGAGTTTGGATGAAACATCTCTACTCATCAACTAACCAATGTATACCCTTCAAACTTGCTAAGAAACAAACAATGAAAAGTAGTAGAGTTTTAACATGAATTTTTTACCTCTTGAAAACTAATGTTCCTACACAATTAAAACTAGGGCATTCCTTAAAATCAAACTAGAACATGCCAGGAAATTAAACTAGAGAACCTAAATTGATTGTAGAACCTAAATCTTGCATTCTACACAAAGTTATGAACACGATCAACGCTCTCACAATCAAAATAAGAAATTTAACAAGGGCATTCTAGAAAATCAAACAAGGGCATACAACAAAATTCAACTAATAGATGCTAACAAAATTAACAAGGTGAAGGAGAGAAATTAGGTTAAGCAAACAAAATTCAACAACTTTCATAGAAATTCCTTTAAAGTTAGGCCACTACCTACAAAATTATGGTTGTGACATCATTCTAATAGGTACATAGAAATCCAAGTGAGAAAACCTAGAAAAGAAATAGATAAAATATACATATCTTTTATGAAATTCGTACGAATCTTGAACAAAACTACAGTAAAAAACTAAGAAGATTATGTGATATGGCAGTGATCAAGATCACCTTAAAACTTTTGAGAAAAGGAAATTTCAAAAAGGAAACACTTACAATCTTGTCAATTGAAAAGTGAAGGTAGTCTCTCATGATGGAATCTAGGTGATGGGAAGCAAAGCAAGTAGGAGCTCACGGTGTAGTAAGGGAAATAGGACAGAGGTACAATATAGGCAACTAGCATGCAGAATTTCACTTAAGGGAGCTCACAATTTTTGAAAGGGATTTATATGTATATTTAAACTAATCCTTTTCATATTTAAAAAATATTTTATTGAATCATAATTTAATCTATAACTATAAAATTTTTTTAGGTATTTTAAATGGATTCATCATTTGTATTATGTTATTTCAAATTATCTCATTTTTTAGGTACTTTCCTTATCATTTACGTTAGAAATTATTCATATTAACAATTTTCAATTGTAACATATGAAATTTATCAAACATTTTTTTTACAAAAATAAATAGAAATTTTCTTAGACAATGCACATGGGCATTACAATGGTGCTTACTAAACATCAAATTGATCATAAATATCCATCAAAATTTACAATGATAATGTTTATAGTGCTTAATGTTACATTATCATAATATCCAACATGTAGGTACTAGGAGGACATGTTTAATATCTAATAATAAAATCTACACTCTCCAAAACCACTCTGGCATGCTCCAAAACCATATTAGATATACAAAAACTCCTTATATAAATTATAGGAGCCATCTATTTCATGATAATTATGCTTATTATGGATTATCCTAATAAATATCAAGTGGTCATAAGCATGGTCACATATATCGTATAATTAGCATGATTGAATAATCCCAAATGGAGGAGGATATGATAACGTAAAATATATAAATGCATGCATATTACATTGAGAACTTGAATAGGTTCAAAGTGCAATTCTTCAAGAATTGAACTTTGGTTATTTCTTGGACCTTGCACTAGAAGAAGTTAAGACTCAACTTCAAAACTCTCCCATGTGACCCATCCTTACTTTCAGTGGGAAATGGTATATGAGGGAAACTTACCTCTTTTGGAAGAACAGGTAGTCCAATGCCATAGTGAAAATCAAGGACATCAATGTATCCTATGCGGTGAAGGCCATCTCACAAGGTCTCAAGTTGCTAGACATTGGGGAAACCTTGTAGGAAATATCAACTCATGCAAATCAAAAAGTGAAGAAATAGTGGTTCTAGTGGTGCTACGATGTTGATCGTAAGAAATACGACACACTCACAAAGGTAGAAAGAGCATACTTAAAAATCGTGACCTACCATCTTAATCCAATGGTGAGGTTGACTGAGGTGACAATCTTTTCTGCCCATGTGTGTGTTGCTCTAAGTCATAGATTCCTAGTCAACCTCCCACAACTCATCTACTTAGAGATCAAGAAATGCTTCCAAGAGAATGAGCATGGGAGGAAGACACTCCCATTTTTGTGCCTCATTTGCAAATTGCGAAAAAGTTAAGGCATTGCCTACTACACCAATGACACTCTTAGTCATGCTTCTGCTGCCTCTTTCGTAGAGAGGATGAAGGATAAGATTTCCATCAAGATTGAAGAAGAGAAGCAGTCACCACCATCACCCATTTATGAAAAAACGCCAGAGGATCTTGCTTCCATTGAGTCCATGCACAAGATGTGTGAATAGATCCTACAATAATAATGGGTTGAAAAAAATGATGGGGATCCATCATTCTATTGACCAAATCTGAGCAATTTAAACAAAGTAACCAGCACTATTAGCTAGTTGGAGGAGACTACATTCCTGTTTTTAGTCTAAAGAATGCAAGCATTTGTAGGGTCCAACACAAGCACCTGGGAAGTGATAGTTTCCCTTCTAGGATAGTATAAATTCCCAAAGATCTTTAGGAATGTTGCCACTTTCTTAGTCTACTTGGTGGAAGGCAAGGTGGCAAATGTCTTAGTGATGTAGCACCATTGGCAGGAGATGGTGGTAGAGGTTGTGGCTAAATAAGTGGTAAAGGCATTAAACATTCTTGTGGAATCTATGCTAGACATCACTGAATTAAGGAACATGTAGACATTTGCAGAAGCAACTAGTGGGAGACTTAGCACAACCCAGCATGAGGAGGTACTCGACTAGCTGGTCAAAACTAGGAAAATGCTTTTGGGGCTCTTTAACCTTCTAGTTAATATCATTGCCACCCAGTCAACACTATTAGAAGCTAGGGGCAAGCTCATTATTGCCAATGCTCCACTTGAAGCAGCCACATCTAAAAATCGATGATTGGCTAGTAAAGTTGTTGAGCTGAGAGCCTATCTAGCTAATCTCATTATTCTTATCCAAGCCATAACAAAATATAAAGCTTTCTTGTAGCTTCAAGAGAAATTAAAAGTAGTTGAGAATGCTAAAGGGACCATGGTCTTTGATGCATCAATCTTGAAGGCCATGACCTACAACATTGAAAATGACTTATTAGAAGTTTGTAAGGCTAATCTTGTTTACACCAAAGATAATTATCACCTGAGAAATGTCTAGACTCAAAAGAACAAAATGGTCAAATATTTGCAACAATAGCAAGAGCAGCTTAAGGTAACCAAGGATTTGAGGACGTTGACTATTGAAAATTGAAATCTCTTGATGAAGGAGGTCCATGCCCTTAGCCAACGATCAACCATTGAGATAACCGTCTATAATAACAAGGCCCTAATGTTTAAAAGAGTGAAAAATCACTATAGATAATAGGTGGGACTTTTCAATGTACTCAATGAGAAGGAAATCGAGTTGGCAAAGGTGAATGTGAATGAGGCTATCCAACAACTCCAACAAGGAGGTGATGTGTGGCAGCCCATCTTTGATGGATTGAATACATATGCTAAAGCAAAAATTCATCTCAAGGAGTTGCAAATCGAGGAGATGATGTAGTACATGGAGTTATCCAACCTTTGTTACACAAACTTGGTAATGCTGACTATTAGAAGGCTAAGGTTAGAATTAGAGAAACAAGTGATTAGCTTGTACCTCGTATATGAGGTACTGTTCAAGTACCCCAAAGGTACAAAATAGAAGCTATAAATAGCTAATGCGAAACTTGATGTTCTTAAAGCCTAATTTACATATCAAAGATCAATGGCTAAGGACCTAGCCATGAGGATGAACAACTACTAGGAGATGCAAAATGCTATTAGAGTGTTCAACATCAAACGCAAACAATTTGTTATCTGGTTTGTTAATGTTAAGGAGTTGTTGCTTGCAATGCCTTGTCCGTAGGATATTCCTATACTGATTAGCATCGACGATGCTGCATAGACCATGTACAATCCTTGGATCAAGGATGAGAAGTTGAAAGCGCTACTAGATACTTTATGTCTTCCACTAGAAGCAATAACTGCATCAAGGTAGCCACAACCACCATAGCCTCAACCTCAACCATCATAGACACCTGAGATAAGGGAATGTCCTTTAGCACCTCACAAGCTTCCAACTCTTGGGACTGTTTGATCTTCTTCTAAGCTTCAACCATTAGAGGAGTTCTAGCTATCCATTTTTGTAAAGATGTTCAATTTTTTGTTCATGAACACCTAATTTTGTAATCGATTTCAATGTCAATCCATATACTTGGGGATCGAGAGTTAGTTAGTCAATAATTTCATACATTTCAAATTTTGTAAGAAGCTCGTTTCTTCTTTTGTTTACTCAAGGATGAGTTTTTAGTTAGTCATGGGGATATGATGAATCATTGTCCTAGGCTGCATCGATGATCATGCATCAATGCATCCTCGTCAATGTGTGCTCGTCGATGCATACCCATTGACATGTGGGGAGATGCATCGACAAAGTATCTAGGTTTGCCTATATAAATGCATACACCTATAGCATTTATTATTTTGATTTTTTAGTAGTTTAATGAAGTTCTTGTAGTTTTCGTTCTCAATAGTTAAAATATTTTATAACTGCCCACAATAAGAGTTAAGAAGTATATAAATTTTTATTTAGACACTTTGGTGTGATGACAATAAAGACGAAATTTTTGATAAACCTTGTAGCAATTGGAATTAACATAATTTTTACTTTAATGCATTTTATTTCCATGTCATTAGCTAATTAAATAAATACAGTTAATTAACACACATAAGTATGACCATCTCGAGCATAATGTTAATGCTTGGTAATCCTAATAGTGCTTGCACTTGGTAACCTAGTAGTGTTGTAACATGTTTAGGATGTGTATGGAAGATGGGACTAGATACTTATGTTAGACAATAGCTTAAGATATCAATTAGTTCATTAGATTATTTAATACTTAATCAATTTATTTCACACTTAAAATAGATAAAAAATATAAAATGATATAAATCATATGCCTTAGTTGCACTTAACCATACCCTTGCACCTACACGAGTGTAACTAGGAAGACAATGATTAGGTATTTAGGTTCACTACCTTGGCTAGGCACATTTGAAGAGATAAAGTCTATGGAATTCAACTGGATTGCATGTGAATGATCATAATTCCTATGGTTGAGCATAGGAGGTACCTACCACTCATCATTTTCTAAGGTAAAATGATGAACATGAACACAGACATATAATGGAGCATCTTACTATTTAACATTTGAGAAAAACACAAGTAATGTAACTATTGTTGATTATGAACAAAAAATTCTTTATTGTTAATTTTCAAATAACTTATCTTGAATATATCATGAAATAAAGAAGGGGGTAATTAGGTGATTTTTGGTCTTCACTTGAATATAAAAATTATTTTATTAGAGCACTAAGATGTTGACTATGTACATTTTGATATTGTTGATGACATAGAACTAATAACAATGTTATTGATTTGGTAGCACACTTGGTAATATTTTTAATTAAAAATAATATGATAACATAAGCTTGAAGAAGATGAATTGTTGAAATTGCTATGGAGTTTTGAAAAAATTCGTGATTAATTTTATTACTTTTAAATATACTCATTTGTAGCTTTGTATGACCCTGAAATAAATAGGAATTCATTGGGACCATACTAAGGGGCATTGAAAAGTCATTCTCTAAAGAGAAATTGAAAGGATTATGAAAAAAATGGTGAATTGGAACTAGAAAAATGTACATGCACCCATCAATTCTAAAATAATAATAAAACATATTTGGAATACAAAAAAAAAGAGCCAAAATAATTTAATATTTTTTGCTTCTTATCTTCATGTTGGATCACAATTTGCATTGAACACTAACTCTATCAACTATAACTTACATGTAATAATTCATAAGAAATAGTTAAAATATTATAATTTCCTTACACCAAAACCCCCACTATTAAAACCCCAACTGAAATACTGTAATATTATGAAAAATCACCTACTAGTTAATATCTTCTGTCAAAGAACATTATGAAGAATCTGAGTTATGAGTAATGTCTTATGCTCTTCAACAACAAAAAACACTAATAATCTTTTTAAAAATTAATAATTTATTCCATGGGCTCTATTTACCTAATTGGCCTATATCTTTAGATTGTAAAAGGCATGATCTACTAATCATTGTCTTTTCAATCAACACTTGTGTTAGTATGTTGGTATGGTTAAGTCTGATTAAGGTGCAAGATATTTATTTTTATAACTTTTATTATTTTTTATACTTACAAAATAATTAAATAAGAGAAGGTTTAATATTTAAATTAACTAATTAATTAACTAAACTATTCTAAACTTGCAACATCCATTCTTCTTTCCTTACACATCTTAAACATATATTAACACTGCTAGGTTACTAAGTATCTACTACTAGGCATACCAGGTATCCACTGTTGGAATTACTAAGCATTAATAAATTATGCTTGAAGTGGTTCTACTCATGTTAATTATGAATTACAATATTAAACATTTACAATGAGAAAGTAAATTGCATAAAAGGAAAGTTAAACTAATCCAAGTATTGTAATGGATGGAAGAAATCTTGATTTTATTTTTATTCATGCAACTATGTTGACATCCAAATTGCATTTATATAAAATGCCATACAATCAATTCGATTCATGCAATAGTCAGTTAGAGGAAAACATTTTCCAACTTCTATGAAAAGAAACTACAATAGTCTAGTAAGGGAACAATCAAATGATACCATAAATACAACGTGTGTGCATTTATATAGGTAATGATTGCATCAGCATTGATGTATATGCATCAATGTATCTTGAGATGTATCAACTAGGATGTGTCAATCGGCATGCATCGACATAGTCATCTTATTGATGTTTCATTAGATTCTTTATACACAAGTTATAATAAGTATGTATATAAATAAATTTAGATAGGAGATATCCAATAGTATAATTACGGTTGACATATTTAACAAGTTTTATTGCATGATTGTGAAGCTTGAGGAATTAGAGTTATGGTAGTACAATAGAAATGTTTGAGATATGTTTAAATACATTTTTTTAGAAGAATTTAAAGTAAAAGTTCAAAATATATATGATATTGTGATAGTAGAAGTAGACATATTTTTATTAACATTGTAACTCTTTATTAGTTTATCAAATTTTATCTAAAGATGGGTATTGGACTTGGAGTACATGTTTGCAAACAAGCTTATAATACCTCTAAAAAGAAAAGATGGTTTCATGATGAAAAAAAGTGTGAATTCAAAAATGGATTATGACAGGGATTAAAATCCAAATATGAAACCCAAGTAACCTAGAAGAATGATTTAAGAAAAGGCTCTTAGAAACATGTAGAAATAAACTTAGAGTAAAAAGAATTCTCCTTACATTTAGGTTTAGAAGAATTTTTGGAAACAATGCTTCCTCATATGTCTGACTACTTCTTGATCAATATAAGACAAGGTCTTAATCTTCTAAGAGATCAATTTACATGTACATTTATATGTCTTTTTCATTCATCATTTTTTTCTTTAATCTACTAAGACTTAAAATATAGTATTCAAGTAAAATATTTGCAATGGAAATTGTTAACCTTCATTACATTTTTAATAAAGTTTTGAATACTTATAAAAAAATATCAAAATCTTGTAAAAATTTATTTTATTACATTGTAAACCCTTAAGTATTTCCATTAATTAATTATGAATTGTAGATTTGAACTTTGCTTGGACTACTATTAACATTTTGGTTATCATGCATAAATACAAAGAAACCAAATATATCCAGGAAAGAAAGGTTAATGCATTCATTACTTCAGGAAAATTGTGAACATAGTTGCTTGTTTGGTGTATAAAATAAACTTTTCGTTGCGTTTCGACATCAAAAACGTTTAGTGAAAGAACTGATTCAAGAACAAAAAGCTGATCGACATCAAATGGAAAACTTGACTAAAAGATTTGCTGATGAAAAGATGGTGTGGAAAAGTAAGCAGCAACAGAGAATCAAAACAGCTCTTCAATCTGTGAAGGACGAACTTGAAGATGAGAGAAAATTGCCGAGGAGATCGGAGAGTTTGCATAGAAAGCATGCAAGAGAGGTTTCTGAAATCAAACAGCATTTTCAAAGGCTTTGCAAGAGTTGGAGAGGGAAAGGAGGGCTAGGCAATTAGTTGAAAACTTTTGTGACGAATTGACAAAGGTGGTTGGTAAAGATTTTGAAGAGAAAGAAGATAAGAAAGAAGGCTCAAACAAGATGAAGAGCAAAAGCAGAAAGGAAGTCCATTTACTTAACATGGCTGAACTGTGGAAAGAAGAAAGGGTTCATGTAGAGCTTGCTGAGGCACGTTTTGAAGTGGCGCAAAAGGAAGAAATCATGGAGAGGCTCGTAAGTGAAGCTGAAACTTTTCTGAAGTACAGCAAGCAAATTATCATACAAGTGACCTGGAAGATACAAAACCATACAAGAGGCAATCAGTTGAATCCATGCATTTAAATTGCATGTGCACCTCAAGATGTTGGTGATGATAATCTGTTGACAGTGACATGCATTCTATTGATAATATCTTGAATGGATACAAACTGAGATATGCTTCTTTGGGTGCCTCCAACGAAACAAAGGGGAGAAAGTCATGTGAGCAAAAGTCACAAATTCAATTAGAAAACAAAATTCAGAAATCCCATTAAAAGAGTGCCTTTTGAAGATCAGTTAGGGAGTGCAAAATCTTGGCAGGGCAGTAAAGTTCAGATTTTGGAGAAGTTCAAATCTGCACAGGCAAATTATACCAAAACAGCAGAAGGGGTCAAAGAGCAAAATCAGGAGGCCGAAGAGAGACTCTATGATGGCAAATCCTTGAGAAATGGCATACATGGAAATTCCAAAAGTGCAAAGAATGGTGACATGCTAGCCAGAACTCAATCATTGTAATCTGAATGAAGTGGGATAAAGGAAGAAATAGAGGAGATCCCTGACTGTTATTTAAGTCAGACTTCTTAGAGGACTTCTTGGAGGTCTCTTGGTGGTGGCATTGATCATCTTCCAGGGAAAGGTATGTCACCTGTCCATGGTGTCTCTAGTCCAACTCCACAGTGGAACCATCAACAGCTTTCTTAAGATAATGGAAGGTTCAGAAGTTCCTTTGATTGACCCCGGGGAATGTGGAAAAACAGTTTGAAAGCCAAGTTCCTAGAAGCAAAATTAGAGGGTCAGCAAGCACGCTTGAGGAATGCCAGGGGTTTTTGATGTTATAATTGGTTCAGATTTTCAATAGTAGATGGCTTATGCTTGGTACAAGTTCATGATGATAAATCCTAACAGTTTTCAGGAATAACTGTGAGAAAAGTCAATCATTGATCAGTAGGCATGAAGGCAGATGAAGAAACTGGATGTTAAGCAATCTTAGAAATATGGTGCAAAGGGAAAGAACAAGTCTATAGCGATGTGCATGTACGATGTGTTCTATTAACACCGACCATATATATCTATATTTATTAAGAAACCAAGAAATGTCCACTTGGTAGCTTCTCTTTGTTATGCCGAACTTCAAATCAAAACCTGTAAATGATTTGAAAAATCAAGACAGGTTATTGAAGATCTTGGAAGAGCTATTTATTTAGAGAAGATCAATGCAGCTAATGGTTTTCTTGGGATAAATTTTATTTTTTTTCTCTTATCATCTGTGCACATGCTATTGCTTGTCATTGCTGGATAGACATGCATTTGCTTTGTACCTATTCTTTTTGTAAAATTTCCAGAACTGTAAATGAGTGTACTTGAAGAAAATCCAGTCCACAATTCTCAATTTTGCTAAAATCTGTTGGGACCTTGATATGGACAAGATCACAAAATTTTCTTACCAAACCGACCTGAGTTAAAACTGGAAATTTATCATGATTGCATGAAAAAGCATGGTGATTGAACCTTTCTTCTTCTTCTTTGTTTTGCTTTTGGCTTTTTTTTATGTTACGAGTCCATTGCTCTGTTAAATCATTGCTTGGATTTGTCATTCAATCTCAGCTGCGTTCAGAAAGCTTTGAAAAAGTTAGGTCCCATATTCGGTGCAGGTGGAGATCTTTGAAAGGACCTTTTGAATGATTTCAAACTACTGTTTTTAGGTGGACTTGTACCATTCTATTTCAAGTTATCATGGTAGCAGACAGAAGGAAATCATGCAAATGGTATCTATGAAGTTACTTTTATATGTAGTTCTTTAAGAAATCTCATCTGTTGTTTGTTGCAGATCTACCAGAACGGGCCATTTTTGCAAAAACCCTGTATACTTTTGAGTACTAAGGCAAGCACAATTTATTTAGCCCCTGGCATTGGGAAGACAACTGTTGCTGACGATGTCTTCACGTCCCTTCACATTCCCCTCTCTATAATTATATCAGGTACATGGGGTTTGAGCATGGTGTCTTACCCTCATCAGGAGGAGCAACATGGAATGATCAGTGGATCAGATACATCCATGAAGAAAAGAAAGGTGAAATGATAGCCGATAATATTGAAAAGGAAGGAAAAATAATAGCAGATAATATTGAGGAAGATTGCCATGACAGCGAATGCTATGAAGACGGCGATGCAGGCAACAATGAGAATGAGGATGAGGAAAAAAAGCAGTATTTCCAATTTGCATAAAAGCACAAAATCAATGATAATGATTACTCCAGAGGAGAATGAAGAAGAATTTGGGCAGCTGGCCTGTACAAGAAGTGGACGGTACGCTAGTGGAGGGACTAGGAAGCACGCGAGCAATAAATAGCGGTGTGCTGGAGCTTGGAAGGGAGAGTCTCGGGGCATCCGCACTATTCTTGCTCCTGCTGCTCCTCTTCCTTTTGCGGTGGATGATTCCAGAACCATTCCAACAAAAATCCATGCATGGGATGAGCCTTCGGAATCGTCATCACCATCACCAGTGGCAGCCTTATCGCCAGCACCATCTCCTTCAATTTGCACCGCTTATTCACTGATGAGTACGACGAGGATGAGGAGGAGCTATTGGTATTGCTCTTGGTAAAGCTTTTGGTATTGCTCTTGGGAGTGGAAGTGGGAAGGAGTCCAACGTTTACGTGGAGATGGAGGAGTCGGCCGGCATGCCATAGCTGTCCTGAAAGCACTGGCCAATCTCCCTCATTGCAGGTATGTGGGCCAGCGACACCTCTGGCATGTAGAACGCCATCCTGCTTTGCAGATATCTGTTGGCGATCTTGTGCACTCTGCTGTCTTTGAACTTTATCAACGCCAGCGAGTGTAGCGCCTCCTCATGCACCGCTGTAACTGCCTTCCTCATTAGTCTCACGCCTCCCTCCCTGTCACTCAAGCGAAGGAAGTTTATCTGCATTGCATTCAACAACAACAACAACGCCTTCCGAAGACTCTCCTCTCTTCTCTATTTGCTTGCTTGCTGCTATTCTATTCAATCTCATAGTATGCTTATCAAGGGTTTCCACGGCTCTATCTAATAGAAACAAACTTACAGGTTATATCACATTCAGGTCTTATTTTTTTTTCTTATTCCTTTTTTTGGGGAAATGCAGAGCTAACCTAATAGCCTAATACCCTTAATGTGCGTTGACTGATTTCCTAATTATTGGTGATTGCTCCCAGCAAACTTGTGGATTCAGGGTGCAAACAGAGATAGAACCGATAGAAAGATGGAAGAATGAATGCATGCATGCATGCTTGCTTTTGCTTACCATTCCAAAAATGTAGCATACCTCAATGTTGCCCAATTCAATGCAGCACTTCAAAAATTGATGAGCAGCATCGCACCATTTAGAGGCTTTCTGAGACAATGCCCCCTTGCCTGCTCACGCCAGCACATGCGATGCTACATGGTAAAATCTCTTGCATCTATCAAAACATCTATATGATCATGCAAATTTAGTTTTCTCTGAACAAAAACTCAACATCCTTCATCCCCCAACCCACCAAAACATTTCTAAAGTTTTATATGCTGGAAAGAAAAAAACAAAGACATACAAAAGCATGGGAGTGTGGAAGTTGGTAGGACAGGAGGTAGAGGAGCAAAATGACATTGCGCCAGAGATTCGCGATTCCCAAGAGGAGCATGTAAAATCTGCATTGGGTACGTAAATTATAATTTTTCGTGCAATGGTGTCTTGATTTTCAACTTTCAACCATAACATTCAATGTCCATTAAAATCTTACTTGTTTTTACTTGCAAATCACATCCAATCTTACTCCTACTCCACCATTCGTAGGGAATTAGATGCTTCTACTGCCAAACTCTCCAAACGCCTTAAGATCCATTTCTCTGGTAAAACCTAATGCTTGTATTTCTCTCTTCCACTCTAAAATTTATTATTTCATCTTCAGTTTTTCTTAGTATTTCACCGCATCTGCGGGCAGTGACGAAGGAGGAGATGAACATTTCTCTTGACGAGTTTGCCCAGTCTGATTTGGGTGAAGACGTTGTTAGCTATCGTCTCATTTTTCTATGAAAAATATCTAAAAAGAAAGGTCCATATCGATTCTTTCCATATCGATGGACAACTATGGCATACATACTGTATCAGCTA
The DNA here is from genome assembly GCA_015680685.1 of Gnetum montanum. Classification (NCBI taxonomy): domain Eukaryota; kingdom Viridiplantae; phylum Streptophyta; class Gnetopsida; order Gnetales; family Gnetaceae; genus Gnetum; species Gnetum montanum. Next base: position 142,487 of record MNCI01008443.1, read on the forward strand.
TCGTCGATTTTCAACTGCCCAACAGCTGTTGAGGATCGCTTACACTGTTCTTTTGCTTACCCTAACCATTTGTTTATTTGAGGTCGCTTGCACGAACCTTCACTTCTCGAAGCCTGCTTCCAGGTTACCTAGTCTAGCAATTCAAGGGGATAAAATATTTGGAGGTTCTACTTGAATCATTTTTTTCTGATCGTTAGATTCCTGTTATTTTTTAGAACTTTTCATTTTTTGGTCAAACTCAATATCAAAATTTTTTTGTCCCTATCTTTATTTGATTTTCCAAAGTTTAATGTTAGGGCGAACATGAAGAAAACAGACTAGAGATTTTAGTGGAAAGAGAATAGATTCTCTTGGCTGAATATTTATTATACATTTCATCATTTAACAATTTCGAAATAGCTTTTTGTTCAATATGTAATGCTTACCTCATCGAGACCATTCTTTAATGTTTTAGATAATTGAGTTTTTATTTTTGAAGTGTGCTTAAGTTCTTAGTGCATTGATGATGTTTTGTCGCTCTTTGAAGACGTACTAGAAACAAATTACTGAAGTGGTTTTGCATTATCATTAAGCTTCCAGAAAACATTTCACTTTAATCAATTAATGCCTTTGATACAACGTTTTGTTTGATTTCTAGTTTAATTGTAGTTATGACACCTTTTTTCTAGGTTGGTTGGTTTGTTTTTTTTTATCAAAGTAGAAAAGATTGATGAACAGAATTGAGATTATGTAGACCAGACCCTACTTGTAGTCGTCGGTGGAATCCCTTTTGCATGCATTAAAGTTGCTTTCACTGTTATTCAACTTGGGCTTTATTCCTTCATTCAAAGAAGCAATCCCTTCATGATGCCATATTTCATATTTTATGAAATCCTGCCCTTATTTTAACAGTTATTAAATATATTTGTCTATGATTTTTAGTTTTTATTCTATTTCTTATTGAAATTTCACCTTGTTATTTTTAAATTTATCACTATTTTGTATTTTCAATTTTCCCCTAACTCTATTATTGTTTTGCATTTCTAGTTTAATGTTAAAGCTCTTAAGACATTTTTCTAAAAGCTCTTTGCTAACAAAAAAAAATAATAGATACCCTTAGTCATAGTAATTTGGGCAATTGGTAAGTATATTTATTTGTAATTTTTTTCAAATTCATTTTAACTTTCATGAAGAGTAACAATCATATCTAATTTTCTAATTTTTACCATTAATATTTATAGAGTTATAAAGATGAGCTCTATTCAAGACATAGATAGCAATGTGAATAAAATAGATAGTACTCTATTGGAGGAAAATGCATCACAAGAAGGAAATGTCTTAGATTGTAATGCAGAAATTTTGAAACCATTTGCAAAAGGTAGATTTATTTTGAAATCTCCATTAAAACAATTCATAACACAATTAGACACTTGTAAGAGTGGAGGAGGTGGAAGAAAAAGATGGAAGTGTCATGTATGTAGCTATGAATTCACTGCAAGT
>MNCI01008443.1:144436-190554 GCA_015680685.1 Gnetum montanum
TTCTTGATGAGAGATATAAACTTGGCATGAAAAAGTTGGAAGAATGGAAGCAATTTTGGCAGCAAAGTGGTTGTTCTATTATAATGGATGGATGGACTGATATTCGTCAACGTCCATTAATTAATATTATAATTAGTTGTCAATTTGGACCATTTTTTCTTAATGCTACAGATTGCTCCAATCATATAAAAGATGCTAATTTTCAAGCCAAATTATTAGAGACAGCAATTGCAACTATTGGTTCAAGCAACATTATTCAAATTATAACAGATTCAGCTCCTGTTTGTAGACGTGCAGGAAAAATGATAGAAATGATTCATCCAAATATATTTTGGACTCCTTGTTGTGTTCATTCTCTAAATAATACACTTCGTGATATTGGTAAAATTGATTGGGTGAAAAAGCTTATTATAGATGCAAGAGACATACAAATTTTCATTTGCAATCATCATTATTCAAATTCCTTGTTCAGGGAATGTAGCAAAAATAAGACTTTCAAAAAGCCTATAGAAACAAGGTAATAGAATACAAAAATCTATATTGTGTGTTTTTAAGAAATTTGATTTATTAATGCTAAACTAATTATAAATTTTGTAAAACAGGTATGCTTCATATTTCATAATGTTGGAGAGAATGCAAGAGATACAAGAATCATTACAAACAATGGTTATAACCAGTAAATGGAAGAACTGGGAGGAAGCCAACACAACTATGGGAAAGAGTGTTAGAGAAAAGATTTTATCAGATGAGTGGTGGAAACAAATGAAGTAAGAAATAATTTATTTAAAATATAATTTTTTATTTTTTATTTTTTGCATCTTTATATCTTATTAAAAATAAGTATTGGTTATATTGTAGGAGGATTGTTAGCATGCTGCAACCTATTGTTGATTTCATTTGTTATGTTGATACAGATACACCTACATTAGGAGAAATTTATCTAATTTATGAAAATATGTTAACAGAAATTAAAAAAAGGGTTATAGAAATGGATAGCTGAATTGAGGTGAGGGAGGTCCCTTTTATATTGGTGAAAGGACCCTTAAATAATTAATGATAACCACCTGCTATTTTAATAACCATAGCCGAATTTTAGCATGATAACCATGGCCTAAATTTATCATGATAACTATGGCCAACAATTATTTTAATCCTAATAATCCAAAAGAAAATGTAATGACAAAAGATCGAGAAAATAAATATGCTAGAACAAGGCCAAGAGGATACATATGCAATGTAATAAAAACTAAAATAAATCAATGTTGGAGTTTGTTAATGTTTCAATGAAGGAAAATCAAGTTGATCTTCCTAAGGTTGCTTTTAATGCGCTCAGTTTAACTAATAAAATATTTGATAGCTTTTGGCATATTGATTATGATGTCTCATGTTATTTTATGATTGACTTGTCTTTGTTAGTAAATGTTAAAAATGTGATAAATCCTCATTTTATAAGAATAAGGATAGATGATTAATAAAGAGTACTAAATGCTAGGAAATGAAGCTTTTTTGGAAATGAAGGAAATGAAATTATTTTTAAAAAATTAATTTTCATATATCAACTTTTTAATAATAGATTAACTATCAAGATTAATAAAAATTATCATAAACATTCATATTACATAGCACATCATGGTAATGATATTTTAGCCTATAGTGTATCTTATAATGGAATTTTTAAATTGATTAATCACTGTGTTGAAAAGATGTATTTGACTACTACTCAAGATGAGAAGAAAGTGACACCTAACCCTAGGGCATCTACATATTAAATTATTAATGAAAATGAAGTTCTTAAATTCGATGCATATCTTGAAATTAATTGTGAAGGTTTTAAGATTGGAAAAATGCACTATTAACCTTGTCATAAACGCTAGGAAGTTAATAATACTGAATTGATAGAATTGGATACCTCTAATGTTTGTAGACCATTCTTAGTAGAAGTAGTAAGAAAATAAAAATATTTATTCATCCTTGTTGATGATTTCAAACAAATGAAATGGCTTTACAGATTAATGTAAAAGTTACAAATGTTTAAAATATTTTTTCACTTTGAGAAAAGAATTGGAAATAAAAAAAGCTACAAATTAAAAGTGATGAGATGTAATGGTGGAAATAAATATAGTTTAACTAAATTCAAATCCTATTTTGTAAATGTAAAATAAAACAAGAATTTACAATATCTTATACTTCATAAACAAATGGTGTTATAAAAAAAGAACAAAACCACAATTGAGATGATACAATGTATGATGCATGAAACTCAGGTAATAAAGTTTCTTTAAATAGAAGCTACATATTATGCAATTCATATTATTAATAGAGTTTTAACTAGAGCTTTGAATGACATTTTGCTAAAAAGGAAATGGTTTAACAATAAGAATATATTGATATCACATCTCTATTTATTTTTAATGACCAATAAAACTAAAAGAATAATTTGATAAGATAATAATCAAGGCTACTATCTTATATGGTGTTGAATGTTTGGTAGTACAATAGAGACATGAACAAAAAATCAATGTAGTAAAAATAAGAATGCTTAGATCAATGTTGATTGTTATCAAAAAAGATAAACTCCATAACAAAAGTATTAGAGGGAGATTTGGAGTGGCTTCTATTTTAGATAAGTAATAAGAATGGTGGCTTAGGCAATTTGGGCATGTACAAAGAATATTAGACAATGAATTTATAAAAAAAGGTCACTACATCATTGTTCTAGGAAAGCTATAAAAAATAACACTAGAAGGAAGAAAAATATATGAAAAAACATAACTGCAAATGATTTGAAGAAGTTGCAAATAAAGAAAAGTCTAGCTCTTCAGCAAATGACAAAAAGAACTAATGTAGCCAACCCCATTTTATTGAAATAAGGCTAAGATGAATATCATGATTCATTTGGAAAGACATGTTATATTCATAGCCCACAAACACACCCTAACAAGTTGGATCCTAAAGCTACAATGAAATTAATACTTAGTTACTCAATGAATTGGAAAGCCTACAAAGGTGTGAATATTAAGAAACATAGAGTTTTTAAATATCATAATGTTATATTTGATATAATATTTCAAAATATGCATCACACTATGACTCTATCAATTGCCAAAGAAATATATGTTGAACTCTTCGTAAATGGCCCATAGCATTGTGGAATCTTGATAGATGAAAATGATGATGATGAAGTTTCCATGAATATGGACAATGACCCCACTAATTCTTCCACCATAAATTAACAACCTTTGTGGTTTAAAAATTTATTAAAATATTTAAGACTGACAAATTCAGAAGATATGAATAAGCTACCATTAAAATGATCACAATGTGATTACAAAGTAAGCAGATATGAATAAGCTACCATTATAAATCATTCTAAATTAAATGATTTAGAGAGGATAGTAGAAGTAAGAGAAGTAATGAATGTGCAAGAAGCCTTGCAAAATAAAGATTATTATAATGCAATGAAAGTAGAGTATAATATACTAATTTAAGAAAAAAAACTTAAGACCTTCTTCAACTTATACTAATGAATATTTTAACAAGTAAGGAGGCATTTTGAGATGATAGCCTAGCATATAAATATAAAGCACATATGGTAGCTTAGGGTTTTGTTCAATGAAAGGACACAGATTATAAAGAGATGCTTTGTCTCATTGTGAAATAGAAAACTCTATGATGTATATAATTCAAAGTTGCTTCACATAGTTGAAACGTTTTTTGGCTTAATTTTAAATCTACATTTCTTAATGGAGATCTGCATGAAGAAATTTTTATGTATTAATGTAAAGGCTTTGTGAATAATTTATTTTTAGGTCAATTCTATACATTACAAAGGTCTATGTATGAGTTAAACCAAGCTTTCCATGAATGGTACAAAGTGTTTAATGAGTTTGTGCATTCAAAAGATTAAAGTGTAGGTTCCAAATATTGCATTATATAAGTACTCATGGATTATTATAATAATATAATTATACGTTGATGATATTGTTATTATTCAAGATAATGCTCATTTGACCAAAGATGTTAAAAATCAATTGAATTTTTGTTTCAAAATGTCTAGGCTAGGCCCACTCAATTACTTTCTTGGTTTTGAAATTCATCAATTACCAAATTACATATGGATAACATAAAAAAAATATGTTTTTAACTTATTAGAAGAACATAAGAGATTAATTGGTTGATAAATTTATCTAATCAATACAAGACCATATATCTCATATTCTAGAATCTTGTTTTCACAATTTAATACAAATCGATGAAAATCTTAACTTTGGTCATGGAAAAACTAATAGCTAAAATTATTATTTTTCAATTATTAATATTGTAAACTACAAAGATGCATACTATGGTGAACATATAGTTTCATAGTATTCAACAACTAGGTTTCTTACCTAATACTCTTCTAATGTGATTTCATGATGATCAACAAACAAAAAAGTGTTTCTTTATCTTCTATAGAATCAAAATATATAACTATAATTAACCTTATTACTAATTTCAATGTGAATATCTATCTATTGTGATAATCAAAGTTCCATCAAGTTGATTACAAATTCAATGTTCCATGAAAGAACTAATCATAAAAGAATTCAATGTGAGACTATTGTGATTTGTTTTCATAGTTTACACTTGATAGAGTGAATGCCCACAATGTGGTGTTGAATCCAATAGTGTTATTGCTTGGTTTGTCTAATAGCATAACACTTGGTAACCTAGTAATGGTTACATGAGCTCAAGACAAGTATGGCAAGTTAGGAACAACTACTCATTGCCATAGGATAGAATAGATTTATAATTATAATATTTCCTAATTTAGATTTTACACTCACTTTCATTATGTTTGTACCTAGGAGTATATGGAGTTCACAACATTAATATATCATATTCCTGACTTAGAGTTAAACCATACACTTATACTTCACTAACTTCAAGTGAGAAGACAATAATCACAAATTAATTATCAACTTCTAACATACTTATGTTGCCCATCCATGGATACGATCTAGTCATGCATGAGTACTTGTGACTTGTATGGTAGAGTATTGGGATACCTAGTCGCTCATCACTACTTTTCCAATTCATTCTAAAATTTGCAAAGGTCTATAGAAGTGAGGGACCAATTTGGTATATTTTTCTAACTTAAGGGATCTTCTTGTTGGCTTAACCCTCAACAACACTTGATCACCAATTTGAAAATCCTTCTTAAGGTGATGTTGGTTAGTGTATTCCTTCTATTTGTCCTGAGTTGCTTGCAAGTTTTGCTTTACCTTCATAATAATATTTTCCATAATCTTTAACTCTTCCTCTTTCCATTGCACTCTTAACATAGGATCAACCCAAGTTAATGGTGTTCAATAGTTTAGACCATACATAACTTTAAATGTGATCCTTTGAATTAATCCTTGATAATTTTTATTCTAGGAAAATTCTACCAACTATAAATAATTTTTCCAAGTCTTGGATCTACTCTCAACATAACTCCTTAAAATGTCTTCCAATATTTGGTTTAAAGACCCATCCATTTCAGGATGGTGCACTATGCTGAATTTTATTTATGTACCAAGTTCATTGAAGAGTTTTGCCAAAATTTAGAAATGAAATTTGAATCTCAGTTTCATGTGATTAACTTGGGAAATCTATGTGATTGGAAAACTTCTTGTACAAACTTTTGGGCTACTTCATTTGCTATGTTGGTAGACTTTAAGGGTATGGAGTGAGTCATTTTTGATAATTGAGCAACAACTACTAAGCTTGATTCATTCTTCCTTTTAGTTAATGGTAATCCTATGATGAAGTTCATACTAACATCTTCACATTTCCATGTTGAGACTTCTTGTAGTAGTCCAGTGGGTTTGCTTTGTTTGGCTTTTACTCTTTGACATGTTGGACAATTTTTGATGTATATGTAGATATCATTTTTTATTTCTAATCAAAAGTAAAATTTATGTAGCATCCCATAGGTCTTAATGTATTTAGGATGCCTAGTGAATGAAACTTCATATGCTTTACATGATGGTTTTCTAAAGACTATATATACTTCTTATTTCCATGATAAAAAAACATACACAATACTTTTTAAGTTTGAGATAAACTTCCATGATGTGGGGATTATGCTTATCCTCTTAATATTCTTTAGATATGAGATAAATTTCCATAATGTAGAGATTATGCGGTCAGTGGATCAAAACACCTAACATAGTATATACATTGCAATTATTTAAACTAGTAAAGTAAAGAAACATATAAATATTGAAAACCTTTAGTAGTGATAGTTAAGTGAAATGTGGTTGATTGGAATCTCTAGTTTGACTTGTAAGTAAGCCAAAAAATGAAACAAAAGGAAACAACTTAAAATATAGATGAAGTCATGAAATGTAATAATAGGCTATGTACCCTGGTCTAATTTCTTACATGTGCATCATCAAACAATTAGCAAAAATACCCATCCATCTTGTGTTCTCATAAAAAGATATATAGAAATAAGATAAGCAACAAATCAATGTTACCTCTAGATGAAGCATGTTTCAAGAATTTGTTTGCCAAAGCAAAAGCCAATTGCTGATAATGCAATAAGGCAAGTATAGATAGACTTGTAATTTTAGTGGTAAAAGCTCAAAACCTTGATGAAGCTGAAAAAAAGCCTTAAGAAAAAAGAATGATCATGAACAAGAAAATATAGTTTTAGAGTATGAATAATTAGAGTAAGAGTAGGAGAAACTATGTCTTATGAGAAAATTACAGCATGAATTTAGTCATGTCAGCCATAAATCAATCAATGCATCCATGATCCTTCGATCCATTTTTTAATTGGTTCACCACTATGTTATTATTATTTTTTAAGAGGAAGGGTATGTAGATTTTAAAACAATGAAATTGGTATATGTCACACATAGTCACATCCACATATCAACATTGTTCCATTATGTTCCTCTTTATCTTATCACATTCTTAATATTAACAATTTATTCAATTATAATATTATTGTTAATATTGAATTCAAAATATATGTTTAAAATGTTCTTGTTCTATGCAAAGCACTTAGTTAATTCATTGTCTATTTCTTTGATCTTTTTATTACAAAAGGTTTTTTTATGTTATTATGAATGTTGTGAAAGAGGGATTTTCAAATTTAAATTTAAATTTCAATATTAATTACTATTTTGTACATTAACAATTTTTTGGATGCCAAGTAAGCTTGGATGAATTTTGTGTTATTCCTAGTCAGTTGCACTAATATTATTATTTTTTTTTTGGAAAAAGTTGAGCGAATTGTATTCCCAAAAACAAGAAGGCTATACATCAGTACAGCGTAGGCCAGAGCTGCTGGCCCCACACCAACGGTGAACACCAACCCCAGGTCCCTCACGAACCGTAACCACCACGAGCATCACCACCACCGAGCAATATGTCCCATTCCCAAACCTTTACACAGAGCTTCAAACCTATTTGGGCAGTCCCAGGCCCCTCCCCCCGCCCCCGTGCTAGAGGCTTTTGGAGGGGTTGTGGTTGGAGCTCCGACTTTCTTCGGAGGTTTGGAGTCTCAGAATTGGCTCCCCCTGGGCCTGCCACCAAGCAACGTCTATTTTTCTCAATTATCTAGGAAATGCCTATCATGTGATATCTGATAATGTTTTCGATCCAGAGCAACATCTAGCTGTATGATTGCGGGGGGAGCGATGGACTGTCAGGAAGCTGCCCCCTGGTGTTGTCTCTGGGTCTGTCATTTGTAGTCGACGCATCACTCCGTGGGACCTATCCCAGTCCATCCTGCACACCTTCAGTATCTTGAGGGTCCTTGGGGGGTGTAACCGAGGTCCTGTTCAAGACCGTGGTACTCCCCGCCTAGGAACTAGGCCCCCTCCACCTCCATTGATACACCTACGTCAGTTGAGGTTATGGCCAAAGTTGTGGGATCAGGGTACCCACTTGCTAGAGGGCATGGATTACCCTAGGGTGTTTGCCAAGGCACTGCCATTGTAGAGATGCCTAGAGGAAGTGTGGGAGGTTGACACGAGTCTCGACGTGCATGCTCTGGAGGAACATAAAATGTAACCCATTGAGTTTGTGATGCAAGCCCGACTGAATGAAGAACCCCTCCACCAACACTGTCGCGGTGCACCAAGTGGGTAGGAGGGTTGTCCCCCTAATGTGTCCGCTAGTGGTCCAGGGGATGGGACCATGAAAGAAATCGGCTATCATGGCCTAGGACCTCATGACCGAGGGAATCTGGTCCCCCATTGTCAATGCACCAATCGCCGCAGCCAAAGCCTCGATGGTCACCAGAATTTGGCGCCCTTAGAACATGATGACCTGCCCACTCAAATTCATGTAAAATGGCTGGACATCTAGCTCTGGGTCAGCTGCAATGCATTGCAGCACTGTGGTCCATCCCATCCACATAACCCAATGCCAAAGCTCTGATTGATGTTGAATTTCGGTAGTGTGTGGCTCGAGGATGACATGCGTACCCATGACCATAGTAATTTCACCCTAGAGTCTGTAAAATCAGTAAGCTAGCATGGCAGGTGGGGGTAGATCTGTTTCTTTAAAGACCCACTCATTTCTGGCATGCCAGAGGGTCCACTACATTGCCAGTGTCTACGAATTTCTAGAGCAGTCAAGTGAGGGGAGGCCGGCCATATGCCATAAGTGCTTGGCCATGTGGCATTCATGTGTGAAGTGGTGGAGTGTCTCTATGCACTGATTACACATTGGACATGTGGTATTGATGAGCATGCCATGTGCCCTCAGCCGCACGTGAATGGGGAGTGCCTGGTGTAGGATTAGCCACCTGAAGGTCTTGATTTTTTCTGGTAAGAGGCCTTTCCATAGGCACATCCACTATGGGTCCATTGGGAATTGATGTTACTGTAGCAGCTGGGGGTGTAGGGTGACCCCGTTTTCTTTTGTAAGCATGCTGACATGTGTGCAAAGTTGGTGCCACAATAGGAAATCTAACCTGGTCACCACCCAGGGATGGTATTTTTCATAGTAGGATCTGCACCCATTGGGAGGGTTATCTAACATCGGGAAGAATTGACAGAGAAGTCGCTACCTTCCCATTGCAGCTTCCACTGCAAATGGCAGAATGCCAACACCCCTCATCGGACGATGATGCGCAATCTTATCCCAGGACACCAGATGCATTTTCGGCCCACCCTTGCCCCCCAACTATACAAAATCCTGAATAATCACGTTAATTTTTTGCATAACTCCAGATGGCGGGGTGGCCATGGACACTGCAAATCCTGCCATGGTGGCTAGCACCATCAATGTTAGCATGATTTTCCCTTTTCGGGGCAAGAACCTGTTTGCCCAGTGTGTCGTGCACTTTTGGAGGTTCATTATGAGCACCTGCTAGGTTTGTTGTTGGTGCCAGTTGTGCATGGGGATGCCTAGGTACGTGTCCTCTACTTCCCCTAGTAGAATCCCCAAAATCTGGATGATATTGTTGCAGATAGTGGGGTGGGTATTAGTGAGGTAGAGCATGAATTTCCTAGGGTTGGGGGGTCAACCCCACTTCTCTCTTCATCCTATCTAGCATTCTCATAAGTGCCCAAGCTTGCAGAATGGTGGCATAGATAAAGATCATCGTGTCATCCGCGTAGTGGGCAGTTAAGCATCGGATACCGTGGATGTCCAACCCTCGAACACCTTCCTCCAAGCAATAGGTTTGCATGAGGTCCATCACCAGGAGGAAGAGGAGCAGGGAGAGGGGATCCCCTTGTCTAAGCCTGCAGCCCATCCCATGGAACCCCCAAAGGTGACCGTCAATGTCCAGTGAGTACCGCCCTCCCTTTTGAACCTGAAGGCACAAATCCACAAATGAATTAGTAAACCCTTTTTCCTATAGTACCATCTGAAGGGCATCCCAGCTTATTGAGTTGTAAGCTTTAGTGATGTCTAATTTGATGCAAATCCCAGGGAATATGGCGATTTTGAGGGAGTACTAGACTTCTTGTAGGAGTAGGACCTGATCATATATATGATAGCCTTTGATGAACGTGGCCTAGTTTTGTCCCACCAGGTGCAGCATGAGGGGCCTCATCTTAGCAACCACCATCCATGAAAAGAGTCATAGGAGTGTGTTACAGATGCCGATGGGACAAAATTGCCTAGGGGAAGTGGGATTAACCATCTTCGGAAGTAGGACAACACAGGAACAGTTGATTTCATTGTGAAGTTGTTTCCATGCAATCATATAGTTGAAGAAATCTAGCAGACTAGGTCCAAGTAAGTCCTTGACCTCATGAAAAAATTCAATGGGCCACTAATATGGCCCCAGGGCTTTATCTACTCACATGGCCTGCAGTGTGGTATGGAGTTCGGCCCGTGAGAAGGGTTGCATGAGGCTCTGGTTGTCAGTAGCGGTGAGGATTTGTGGGATATTGATTGATATGGGATCCATGGGTTGCCATTGCCACACCTGTTGCTAGTAGTGTAGCAGTTTATCTAGGCTGGACGTTGAGTGGGGTTGTTCCCTATGACTTAGGCTGTGCAGCATTCGTTGTACTTGATGGTGGGTCCCATGATCTGCATTTTCCATGGCAAAGAAGAATTTCGTGTGATGGTCACCGGCCTAGAGCCACTGTATACAAGCTTGTTGATGTCAGTATTCCTCCTCTTCATGTTGTAGGATCTACAGCTGGGCTAAGAGGGCGAGTTCATCTTAGGCGAGATCAGTGCCATGCTCCTGTTGGGCCTGGATGTTCTATACTTGGGATTGCATTTGAGACTAATGGCCTTTGAAGCTATAATTTTCCACTATGGTGAGGCCCTTGATCTCGTGTTTGAGGGCCCTGAGTCCATGCTTGAGGAAGTCATGTGGCTCCTTCGTGTCATTGTACCCTTGCCAGATAGACTAGACTAGTTCTCCCAACCAGGGTTTGGTCAGCCAAGTGCGTTCAAATCTGAATGACCATGGGGCCCTAGACACCTCTATCTCTAGGTGATAAATGATGGGCCAGTGATTCGAGGCCACCCAGGCCTACCCGTAAGCATGGACTTCCCAATCTAACAGAAGCACATCACTGATCCACACCTGGTCAATGCGTGATTACACCCTGGGTGTGCCCTTCCTTCTGTTGCTCCAAGTGTACCTGTAGCCTACAATCTCTAGGTCAGTGAGGCTAGTGCATTGCAGCAACGCTAGACACTCGATTGCCCCTTGGGGCTCCAAAGCAAAGCCCCCAGTCTTCTCCTAGTTGTAGAGCTGTTGATTAAAGTTCCTGATGAGGATCCAGCAAGAGCTACGGGGGACCAGCTCCGCAACCCAAGATAATTCCCAAATGTGGTCCTACCACACCTAGGCCTTGTAGATGTTGGTAATCCAGACATCTGGTCTCAGTAAGTGCACCCTTATGCACCAGTCAGATGCATCAAGCAAATACGAGTCCACCCCGGTGAGGACAACGAGGCCTCCCACCCGTCCCCGACTAGGCATGATGTGCCTGCACCACCCTACCCACTACAATGTCTGAGCTTCTGTCTTCCGTAATTTTTTCTCTTGGAGACACACTACATCACACCCCTTAGTGCTCACCATTCAGTTTAGGGTATGTTGGCTATACGGGATACCTTGTCCCTGGTAGTTCCAGAAAAGTACCTTCATGGTGACACAGATGAACATCTATTGTAAGCCTCCTGGAGTGTAGGTTGCACTCCCAAATTGATGTACAGTTGCATGGCCTTGTGTTGGGTTTCAGTGCTGTCAAGATGTCCAACCTTGGACATCGGCAAGATGACCTCCATCCCCTTCTCACCTGGCACCCCCGGTAACCTGTAAGGATTTTGGACCACTCCGAACCCCTGCAAGTGGTAATCTAATCAGTTAGCGATGGTAGTGTCTATCCCCCCATGACGATCCCACCCTCGCTCGTCTTGGGGGTTTGGGATGAGCCATTGTAGCTCGGCTTGGTCCCCACATCAATCAAGGTGTCTGCCCTAGCTAGGGCGCCTACCCCATTCAAGGCACCATATGGAGTCTTACTTGTCATGCCTAGTCTACCGTCTTGGCCCCTAGCCAAAGGTCCTCCACTATGCGAGGCCCCTGATGGCCCACCCCCCATCCCACCGTAGCCAATGATGACAGTACCATGCCCGGAGGTAGGCCCCACCTTACTCTACGTAAGCCCCTCCTTACCAAGCAGAACCCCCACCTTACTCTTTGCAACACTTGTGAGTGCCATCGAAAAGTTTCTCACCTTAATCCTTGGTGAGTACCTATGCAGGATTTGGTTCAGTTGAAATTTTATTCAAAAGAATTCTTTTCTTTTTAAATTCCTTTCATATATAGTAATACTATATTTCAATGTACTTCATTCAAGGCATGAAAGGTTGGATTCTTGGATATGCTTATAGCACTTTGACTATCACAACTAATATTAATCAAAGTTTGACTAATGCCAAGTTTAGCTATTAGCCTTTGAAGCCATATAGCATCTCTACAAGCAAAGATAGCAGCAACATATTCAGCTTTAGTGGTAGACTTAGCAAACAAGATTGTTTTTGGGCTTTCTAAGAAATAGCACCTCCAGAAAGATTAAACACATATCCACTCATAGATTTCCTACTATCAATATCACTACCTCAATATGCATCAACAAGACATGAAGTCCATTGTAATCATTTTTATAATAGATCTTTTAATCTGAAGTATCATGAAGATATTAGAAGACTCACTTCATCGAAATCTAGTGTTGTTTCCCTGGATTAGACATATACCTACTATGTTTTCCAAAAATGTAACTAATATTAGGTCTAGTTGAGACCATTGCATACATTAAACTAGTAATAGCACTAGCATATGGAATTTTAACCATGAGCTCTTTTTCTTCACTTGTCTTTGGACATTGTTCAACTAAAAGTTTAACACTACTTTCATAGGGTGTAGTCATAGGCTTACAATCATGCATATTAAATCTTTTAAAAATATTTTTAACATATGTAGACTATCCAAGCCAAAACTTTTTATTAGTGTTGTTCCTTTTAATTTCCAAGCCCAAAAGTTTTTGTGTAGCACCAAAATCCTTCATCTCAAATTAAGAAGATAGATGACGCTTTGACTTCTGAATATCATGTGTGTTATTACTTGTTATGAACATGTCATTGACATATAGTAGCAAGATAACATATTTTTCACTTGTATTTTTACATACAAGAGTCTTCAACACTTATAACAAAGTCAAGATTTATCACGTGGTCATTAAATTTTTTATTCCACATCCTTGGTAATTGTTTGAGCCCATATAGTGATTTTAATAATCAACACATGATATGCTCTTTTCCTTTAATTTCATATCCTTCAAGTTGAAGCATATATATTTCTTCTTGAAGATCACCATTGAGGAATGCTATTTTCACATTCATTTATTCAAGTTCAAGATCATAGATAGTTGTGATAGTGAACAATGATCTTATGGATGTTAATTTTACTATTAGAGAGAAGATTTCATCATAATCAACCCCCTTTTTTGAGAAAATCCTTTAGCTACAATTGATTCCCAGATTTTATTTTGTACATCCATTTATTTCCAATGGGGTTTCTCTCTAATGGAAGCTCACATAATTTCCAAGTTTTATTTTTGTAAATTGATAACATTTCAACATCCATTGCATATTTCCACTTTATTGTTTGCATAGATGAACATGCCTCATCATATGTTGATGGCTCATTATTTTTAGTAAATAGGACATATTCTTCTAGATGTGAGGGTAATTTTCTTATAAGTGTTGAACATCTTCATAGCTCATCTTTACTAAATGTATTTTATCCATCTTCATGTTGTTCCTCCTTGTTTACCATGTTATCACCATCTTGTTTGCTAGGGGTGATATCCCTAATCAAGGAAGGATGACCCTTAGAAATTTCATTATTAATTTCAATAGGCACATACATAGGAGTTACATCAATTGAAGGAGATTCAATATTAGAAGATTCCTCCTTCATAGATCCACATTTTTCTATAAAATAACATCTCAACTGTAAACAACCCTTTTAGTTTGTGGGTTATATGATTGATAAGATTTGACACAATGTCCATAGCCATGAAAAATACATATAACAAACCTAGAGTCTAATTTGGACTTATTAGATTTTGAAGCATTACATAGGCTTCATAACCAAAAATCTTTAAATAGTTTAAATTAATTAACCTACCACTCCAAACTTCCTTTGGAATTTTTCCATTAAGAGTCAATGAAGGAGATCTATTGATAAGATAACATGTAGTCATTATTACTTCATCCCAAAAATACTTGTTAAGATTAGATTCACTAAGCATACATCTAGCACATTCCATTAATGTTCAATTGAAGTGCTCTGCTACATTTTTTTTAGGAGCCCTTGTAATATTCTTTTGCCTTTGAATGCCTTATTCTATTTTAATTTTAGAAGCCAAAATAGATTAACCATGCAGTATTGAACATTTTCAACCTCCAAAGATAATAGTTAGTCCTGCATCATCTAATTCACTTATAGACAAAATATTTTTAGTAAGTGTTGGTACATGACATACATTGGGAATTGATTTAACTACTCCATTTTTAAATTGAATCTTTACCTTTTTAAATTGATCAGATGATGTATACTCATTGAAACAATCAATATGTGAAGTGTAGTTATGAGATGCACCTAAGTCCACATACCATGATATGTATTAACATTATTAGAAGATGAGACGACATACAAATCTTCCTCTTGAGCAAGAGGGGCTTGATCACTTTTTGGTACATTAATCTCTTTGCCCTTTTTAAGAGGAGCTCTATAATCTTTCTTTACTTGACCGAATTTACCACAATTCCAACATTTAGGTGGCTTCTTTACAAATTTTTGAGGTTTATTCTTAAATTGAGGCCTCTTAGCAAACTTTGTCTTTGCATCAATTTTGATAAATAATACATCATTTTGAGGAGTAGAAGTTTTTGTTCTTACTTCCTTAGATAACAACTGATCAACAATATTATCAAAAATAAAGTTGGTAGATGTATTACTTACAACCATCACAAATGTCTCTTATGAATCAAAAGTGTGCTGAGAAGTGTTATGCATTAATCTTCCTCATCCATTTTCACCTCCATAGATTGCAACTAATGGCCTAGTGTATTAAATACATTCAAGTGTTCTGTAATGGTAGTACCTTCAACCATTTTACAATCATACAATCGTTTCTTCAACAATAGATTATTGATTAAGGACTTTGTTTGACACAAAGTTTGTAATTTATCCCATAAATCATTAGTAAAAGAAACATTGGAAACATTAAGCAATATCGAATCTAAAAGACATAAAAGAATTGTACTTATTGCCTTTAGGTTCAAATTTTTCCACTCTTCATTTGACATCTTATTTGGCTTTACTCTCGAAATTACACTATGCTGGTCCTTTTCAACAAGGAGAGCCTCCATCTTAATCTTCCATAATTCATAGTTGGACCCATTAAACTTTTTAATTTCAATTTTGGACAAAGAGTTGATCATGGTCTCTCCCTACAATTACTTGACAAAATAATAGTGGTGCATGCAACCTCGCTCCAATACCAATTGCTATTCCTAGTCACTTGCAGTAATATTATATTAAATTTAAAAGAAATTGCAGAAAATAAAAAAGACATAGAGTTACCCTAGTGAAAACCTTATGGGAAAAAACCCTAGCAAAAAATTAGCTCTTGGACCATTAGCAGCACAACTTTAGAAGATTGAAGCTTAAGGAGAATTTACAAAACAAGGGAGATGATTCTCAAGCTTATGCTTTGGAAAAAATGTGGTACATTGAATGCTCCCTTTGAGCTCCTTATATATTTTCATGGAATCCAAAATTAAAAAGGGATAAGGTAGTTTATTTTAGTAAGGGTAGATATGAGACCAATTATAACATAGACGAGAATAAAAAATATAATAAGGTATGACATAAGCATCTGGAGAGAATTAAGGCATATTTCCTTCATCCACCCTTACATTTAGTAGAATAAAGATAGGAAATATACAAAGGATGAAATAGTTAGGAAATATGAAAAAAATGCATGGCCATGAGCGATAGCATTTAGAAGTGGTGCTATGAGTTGTAGTCAAGATTGTTACTGTAGCTGACACCAAGAATGTTATAGTACCTCTTATAGAAACCGATGCGCCCCTCTTGTTGAGCCACTGGACTCTTGCCACATTTATTGTGTCATCCATGGATGGTGTCCACTGGCCTGTAATAACATCATGGCATGATGGCTTATTAAGATACAGTAATTAGTTATCATTAACAAATTAAAGAATCATTCTTCGTGGAAACCAAAATTATGATCATATGTAATTTTAATTTTAAGATAATCAACTACCAAAAACCTAGCTAAGTAAACTATATTACAAAAACTATGATTATATTTATAATTTTATATCTATATGAATGACTTGATTGTGTCTCCATTGATATTTTATTATACTCACAAATCTTTAGGTTTATTAAGTTTGCTAGATAATTCTAAGTCTTCAAATTTATCTTTTGCAGGATAATGAATGTTTTTAAAGATACTTTAAGGCAATTTCTAACCCTACAAAAGTAGAACTTAAATAAACAATAGCAAATGAAAAATTAGGCAAAGAAATTTGTTATAGAACTCTAATGCATAATGTCCAAAATTATTAATAGATTTATTTTTTTTAACAGTTGTTTCTTTTATTTTAATATTTATTATATTTTATATTTTAATTAAAGATTAAAACTGAGTCTACCAGTCAACTCTCAGCTTGGTATGCAAGATGAACTAGTAGTTATCATTGACTAATTACAGGATAATTCTTTATTATTAATTAAAGGATCATGATTTATGGGTTCAATGCTCATCTTACTAAAGTCGGTTGCTAAGAAGATCTATGGATGAGCAAAAACTTCTACCTTCTGTTTAAAGTGGCTGAACCTGGAGCTCCAACCCATATCTTAGGGCTTGAGAAATGAACAAATAAACTACCATAATTTACCTTACCCTGTAAATTGACAAAAGTAACACCTGCCCCAACTGCTACTACCACCGCAGCTTCCATGATGTTTGTGGTTGTTGTTGCTATGTCTTGTGAGAAATGTTGTGGGTTATGTAAATATTCGTATATAGCAGGGGTTGTGTGGCACAATCAACCATGGATTGCTGTGTTTTTCTATGAAGTTTCACCAGTCATGCTGTGTTGAACAAAATAGAAGGGTCATATCAGTTGGTTGCACTCTTGCTGAGAATTCCACTTTTGACAGATATGCAATGTTGCATTTGTGTTAACGCATTTTCGTATCTCAGTGCAAGCTTTTGATTGTTTGAAAATTGGCATTTGGTGCGGACCATAAGTCCTTGGCCACGCTTCCTATTAAATCCTCCAACGTATCGATTGGGAATTGGTTGGACTATCCCGTGGTGTGGCTTGTGTGAATGTTGCTTATGCTATGAACGTAGTAATCCATTGATTCCATTCACACAAGCTTACTCACTAAGCGGAGGATGCTTTATGTATGGAGCACAAATTCTAGTCCTAACGAAAAATATGCAAGCCGGTGGTCCCCTCAATGTTTGTGGGTTCCTCCTTAATGTTCTTCCTTAATGGTTAAACTAATTTATTTATGCTTATAAGTCAGTTTGCCTCGTGAATTATTTGCATTGTGTTACGATTAAACTAATAAAGATAGGTAATCAAATTAATTTTTACTAATAAATTTTAAAACTACGAATAAAGATAAATTTTATTTATTCATTTTTTGAAAGAATCCTTTATAATTTAAAACTAATTGTTACTTATTGCCTTTTAATTATTAACATTATTTATTGTCTTCTTAATTTTTAAGAGTTAATTGCAACCCAATAAATTAACTATGATTTCAAACATCATATGAAAAGTCAGAATGCAACCTATGGTACAATAATAAAAGGTTTCTAAAGTTTTTTTTTCCATTTTCCAAAAAAAAAATGATCAAAGATTTCTCATTTTCTTCGGAAAAAAATTAAATCTAATTCAAAANGCATTTGCCAAAAAAAAAAAAAGATCAAAGATTTCTCATTTTCTTTGATAAAAATTAAATCGAATTCAAAAAATAATAATTTTTTAGCAAACAAACATGGGAGCTAGTAATACAATCCATATTTCCATAGCAATTTAGATGTAACCCACTAAACAAGAGTGTCCCTATGGAGGTAGGGGTTGTGCTATGGGCCCATATGTAGGTATGCATGGATGAAAATGATAGAATGAACATAGTCTTGTAGGTGACAAGTAATTTGACACATCAACAACTAAGGTTGAAGGCAATGATATTAGAGTTAGTGTAACATATTAATACCCTATTTGGAAAGAAATAATGTTCTTCCACCAAAATTGACCAATGAGCCTTCCCAATTTTAATAGTTTTCAAGACCATTCTTTTTATTTATTTATTTCTAGCCTATGAAAAAAAAAAACAAAGCAAAGCAATCATTGATTTTTATTACAATCCAACTAGATGACCTCTATATTTTTTACTTGAGAATGTATTGGTGTTATACCTTCCTTTATAGCCCCTCTTGAATACTAGGCAAGGAACAACATCTTTGTAACACTTTCACTACCTCTCTTCTATCTATATTGAAGGACTATTAGATAACCATCCTCAAAAGTGACATTAAAATATAAGAGTAGTGTTAATTTCTATTAAGAAAATAAGCAAACTTTTTAGTTCATGTTTCTATTTCACCATGTATTATTTCTTTATTCTATATCCATTGACATTATCATCATTGCAATGTAATGATGATAATGTCAATGGGGTGTTAATTTAGTGGTAAGAGAATTGGCCTAGAAAACATCGGTCATAGGTTCCATTCCAATAGGCTAAGTTATTTTTTAAAAAATTCCATAAATAGAAGTATAAAATTGGTCGAATAGATATACAAGGTCTTAGTGGATATAAATAAAATTTTAGTTTTGGTTTTATTAATCAAACTCTATATTAATAAATAATTGTCTTAACCATTTAGTTTCTTACTATTACATGTTGTCATAGGTTTTGTTGCAATGTTTCATGTCACATTTACATAGGTTCCTCAACTTGGTTTCAATTATCATTGCATATGTTCCTTTCTTAGTTGAGTTGAGTTGGTGTTGGTATGTTTCTCTTCGATTCCACAGATTGTTTTTGCTTAATTTCATTTACTTAATTTGAGTGGGTGATATTCATGAACAATAGTGGCTCCTATGCATTCCTTGCAAAAAGAATTCTACACAATCATGGGAAAATTCAAGACATGCATACCAAATCTAAAAACTCAAGTGTTAAATGGCTTAAACTACAATATTTGGAAGATGTAGATGAGGTTCCCCTACCACCATCCATGGTCCATACATGAACAATCAAGAGGTAGGTTTTTCATGTTTTTTGTGCCTCCACAACTTCACCCTGACTCATGGTTTAGTAGACCATAACTACACCATGATTTGTAGTCTACATAGATATTATGAAATTTCTATTTCTAATATTTTTTTGATGTTTTTAGGCCATCACAACCTTCCCACTACTTGTGGTTTACCTTATGGATTTCACCATGAATCATGAATAAGTTGTGATATCATTAGAAATTGACTACTTAAAACAATTACCACTCATAATCATGTGGTGATTAGCTTTTTTGTAGAACTTTCAAGAGCTAGTTGGAGTTCTCTAAAGCTTAAAGAGATCTTATTCATGTTATACATTCAAATAATATGATCTTAAAGCCATTTAATCTCTTTATGTCTTTAAATGGAATCCATTATTTTGAGAAAGAAATGATCATTAACAAGCAGTGTCACTCATGCGTCACTCATGGTTTGATGGTGGTCAACCTTTTAGATGAATTTTAAGATGTTTCTTATTTTAGATGTGGAAAAAGAGCTTATTATTATTGTTCAATTTGATTACAATTTCATGTTAAAAATTAATCAAGAATTGTTTCCCTTCAAAATTAATTAAATTCATTGAGATTAAATGAAGGTGAAGGTGTTACATCACTTGTCTAAAAAGCTTTTTCTTTCAAATTTCATCTTGTCAAACATCTTTATTATCATATGATTTGTTCCACTCGATAAATGTCTATGCTATGAGTAATGGTAAAGCCCACCTCACAAGCAATGGTGATTAAGAAAACCAATTATTATAAAAGAAAGAAACTATCAAGGTATTACCATTTTTTGTAAAAAAGAAAGTAGAATGACATAGACCATTGTTTTGATAATTCATCTAATGCAAAAGAGAAAGTGATGACAAAACATCAAGAAAATAAATATGCTAAGAACAAGACTAAGAGAATAATTAAGCAATGTAATAAAAAATAAAATAACTTTAATGTAGGAATTTCAAGTTAAACATATTGAGGTTACTTTTAATGCCCTCAACGTGACTAATAAAAGATCTAATAGTTTTATGTATATTGATTATGATGTCTCATGTTATTTAATGGGTGACTTATCTTTATTAGTAAATTTAAAAATATGATAAATCTTCATTTTGTAAGAATTAATGATAGATTATTAATAAGAGAACTAAATGTGGGGATATGACTATTTTTTAGCCAAAACTAAAAGAATGTTTGTTATGGTGTAGGATTTCTTATGATAGTAATTTTGATATATCAACTTTTTAAAGATGTATTAAATGCTCAGATTAATATAAATTATCATGAACATTTATATTACATAATTCATCATGATAATGATATTTCATCCTATGGTGTACCTTATAATGGAATTTTTAAATTGATTGATCATTGTATTGAAAAGATGTATGTGACCACTAATCAAGATGAGATGAATGTGGCACTCAACCCTAGGACATATACATGTTAAATTATTAACAAAAATAAAATTATGAAATTAATCCTCTAATTTTTGTAGGTCATTCTCACCAAAAGTATTGAAAATATTTGTAGCTTTATGGATTACCACAAAAGTACCAACTATTTGAAATATTTATTCACTTTAATACAAGAATTGAAAATAAAAATAATTACAAATTAAAAGTGGTGTGATCTACTAGTGGAAATAAATATAGTTTAACTAAATTTATATATTATTTTGTAAATATGAATAAAATAAGAATTTATAGCCAAATAGTGGTATGAAAAGAAAGAACAAAACTATAACTATGATGATACGATATATGATGCATGAAACTTTGTTGTTGAAGTTTCTATTAATAGAAGTAACATATTATGCAATTCATATCTAATAGAGTTTTAACTACAACTTTGAATGACATTTTACTAATGAAGAAAATATCCAATAGTAGGAGTATATTAATATTGCATGTCTATATATTTGGAAAGACCAATAAAACTAAAAGGAAATTTTGAGAGAACAACAATTGGGCCTCCTATCTTAATGGTGCTGGTAGAAGAAAAAAGACATGAACAATAAATCAGTGTAGTAGAAATGAAAATGCTTAGATGAATGCTAAATATTATCATAAGAAATGAACTGCACAATATCGATATTAGAGGAAGACTTGGAGTAGCTTCTACTTTAGATAATCAATAAGAATGATAACTAATGCACTAAGGTGCTTTTGCTATAGCAACGTCACTGTGGATTACTATGACATAGGCAAGAATTCATTGTGTGCACTCGGCAAGAATTGGTCAAGTTCGCCAATTGGCTACTATGAAAGTTTCTGCAACATGTAGGGTGTCAGCTACAGTGACACTGTGAACTACAACGACTAGTCTAACTTCCAATCCTATCCTTCACTTCATCTTATGCATGAAAATCATTCTACTACAGTGGCACTACCTTGAATCATTTCATGTTTTAGGTATGTGACCATGCTTAGTGGTCATGCATACATGTTTCAAACTTGGGGGCAAAAGTCCCAAATGTATTAGATTGTTTTCATAACCATAATTAAAATTAATAGAGCAAAATAGTTGAACCTTTATACTTATTTATTGTAAATGCATACTAATATTCTAATTTCTTTCTTTGCTTAGATTGAAATCCATTTTTAGTTTATTTAAACATGTGTTGCTAGTACCTAGGAATAGCATTAGGAACACTTATTTAAGTTAAATAAAAAAGAATTTTAATTTCATTAAAGAAACTAGAATAGTGATATGCACTTGGAATAAAAAAGAATTTTAATTTCATTAAACATGTGTTTCCTCAATTCTTGACATCATAAATCATGTCATTATTGATTTTAGAATTTCTCTTATAATTCTAATTAAATAGTTAATTTTTTAAGTTTATTAGCCATCCTACTTAATGCATTAGCTACTTTATTAGTCTTGCAAGACCTATATCAAATATTGAAATCAAAATTAGTAAGAAACTCCATCCATTTACTTTTTTCCAAGTTTAACTACAACTAACTCATAAGATATTGGAGGCTCTAATGGTCAATCCAAATAATACCATGCTTCCCATATAGATAATGCCATCCAAGGTTCAATGCAAATATCCTAGCATCCATCTCTAGATCATGTATGAGATATATATCTTCATGTGGCTTTAACTAACAAGATGCATAAGTTGCAACCTATCCATCCTGTATTAACACACAACCCAATCCATCTTTAGAAGCATCAATACTAACATCATATGGATGTCTTGGTATAGAAGATACTAACACCGAAGTAATCACCAATCTATGCTTTAACTCATCAAATGCAACCTAACAAGTGAAGCCTTAAGCAAAGCTAGTATACTTTCTCAATAGTCAAATCAAAGGATATGTTATCTGATGAGTTGTAGTTGGCTATGTTGATGAGGCCTCGTCGACTGGGCCCCATCAACGCATCATCCATTTTTTCTTATAAATATGCACTCACTAGCCGCATTTATGACATCAATTAGTCATAGTGTAGTGAAGCTCTTGTAGTTTTTCCATTTGATAGTTAGAATATTTTCTTGAATGTTAGTAGTAGGAGTCATTAAGTGTATGGATCTTTATTTGAGCATTGTTGTACCTAATCATGACAATGTATACAATAATAAAGATAAAATTCTTGATAAACCTTGCAACATTTTGGATAGTTTAAATGTTTTATTTATATATTTAATATTTTCAATTATTTATTCAATGTTTTCCAGTAATTAAGCTAATGAGGTAATTAAGCAAGATAAGATTGATCGATTAATTACATAAGTATGACCACTTGGAGTGTAACATGCATCCACTTGGTAATCCTAGCAGTGTTATTGCTTAGTGTACCTAGTAGCGTAGCACTTGGTAACCCAATAGTGGATACATGGGTTCAAGACATGTATGGGAAATGGGACTTGATTCTTATGTTAGGACTAGCTACAAATGAATTAGTTAGTTAGATCAAATTATTCATTAAATTACTTTATGTCTCTCTTCAAGCACTAAAGAAAATGAAACATCATATGCCTCAATTACACTTAACCATACCTTTGTACTTCATAGGTGTAATTGAGAAGACAATGAACAAACATCATATGCCTCAATTACTTTCACATGACATATAATTACAAAAGCATATTGATAATTTTAATTATTTGGAAAAATGTCTTCTTCTTCTCACAAGCTTGATGATGTTAAACTATTAGCCCCATAGGAGTGAAAAGTGGTATATACTCATCTTGATGAGTATGTACTAGACTTCACTTTTATCCTACATTAGGATGAGTAGTTGCAATGGCATGACATGAAGGGAAACATTGTATTACCTTCCAATTGATCTATGCCATGGATGCTTTTTCAAAATCTTAAGAGGTTGGGCATTCCAGATCTTCATTAGGAATACATTGTGAATGCATATGACACTCAAGACTATCATCTCATTGAAACAAGATGCAAGAGAGATTGACACTAGGAGAAGCACCACAAGTTTACAAAGGGGGAACGCTTCACTAACCCTTTGTTCCTGTTAAACCAACATGACCATGGGGATCCTTCCCTTGAGGGTTTCCAACATGAAGATTCTCCAACCCCTATTATTGGTAATGAGGGTGCGGCCCTGAACCTACGATCCACTATTCAAAAACCAGGTTTAGGAAAAAGTGATAGTCAAGGTAGGGACTTGGGTAAACATCACTATGGAAAGGGATCTAAGGATGGTAATGAGTGAAGAGGTGGTGGTGGACATCACAATGGTGATGGTGGTCCACCTTCCTTTTCATCCAATTCTGAATATTCTTCTTCATCTATTGGTTC
This sequence comes from Gnetum montanum, assembly GCA_015680685.1. Taxonomy (NCBI): domain Eukaryota; kingdom Viridiplantae; phylum Streptophyta; class Gnetopsida; order Gnetales; family Gnetaceae; genus Gnetum; species Gnetum montanum. The sequence continues at coordinate 168,582 of MNCI01008443.1, forward strand.
TCATAGAAGCCATTGTAGAAATAATCTTAATGAAGGTGATCAAAGAGACAACAATGACCATAGAACCTGCCAAGAATGTCAAGCTAATAGAGAACATCATTAGAGATAATGAAATAATGATGATTATGATCCTATATTGGCAACTTGAAGCATGCTTAACATTGTAGAGGCAATAAAGATTCCAACTAGGAATGTGAAGGATACTCGAATCAAGTGCTTAGATATGAACAATATCCCAAGATTTGAGGTGGGATAAAACTTTGATTTATAGACACATTTACAAGATTTCCATGATGACTATGACTTGTATAACATTGAAAATGATTAGCAGAAAATCTAAGGCCTTTTCACCAGCACCAACAAGCTTATTATCCAAGTGGAGCTCCACCACAACCATATAAGCAATACCAATAGTGGCACCAACCACAATCATTGGGAATGCCACCACTAAGGTAGTAGTACATTTTCAAGCAATTAGATTCATATTGGTACTATTTTCAGCAACTTGTTTCTCCACGAAGTTCTACTAGCCATGCCTCATTCTAGCATCACTCTTATGCTCTGAAGTATCATCAAACTTATTCATCACTTACTCGAGGGGAGCACCGATACCCATATTATCCTCTGCATCTATCTGCACACATCCCTCTACCCTTTACCGAGTTATCTCCTTCTCCATCCATGTAGGGAGAAATTCTTCCATAGTCATAGCAAAGAAATGCTACGAGGGCTATTAATTTACAATTGGCCTTCCAGCTTTGTGGTTTGGACAATTGTTCCAGGAAAAGACCATTTTTCCAACACAACAATCCTACCAAACCCTCACAACCTCATCTCCAACAATCTCATCCTTTGCATCAAATACATTCAAGTGTCCTTCAAATGAAATGTCACTTTAGATATGCACTATGATGCTAACTCATGCTATCTCTTATTTGATCAACGTTGGCAATCTTTCCATGAAAAGATCCAACCCAAGGAGTCCTCTCATTTCCTTGTAGATCACTAAACATAAGCCATGCAAGGCTCTTCTTGATTTTGGTTCTAGAGTTAATATCATCTCCCATGACATGTACAAGGCCTAGAACTTGCCATCTCTTAAGAAAAGTAACATCTATTTAGAATTGACCAATTAGTCAATCACTATCCCTTTGGGACTAGTGGAGGATATTGTGACCACAGTTTATGGGTGGTCCTATCTGACTAATTTTCTAGTGATTAAAGTTGAGAATTGCAAAGGTGACATCCCCATCATTATGGGAAGGGCATGGTTAAACACGGTCGATGTGCAAATGGGTATAAGGGACCTCTTCTTAGAAATTTCTAAGGAGAATAAATTTTGGAAGGTTAGAGAAGAAGCATGTTCTATGCATCACATACAACAATAACAGATGCAATTGTGTACAAACAATATGGTCTATAAAAAGTAAATTTATCAAAGTATGCAATCAGGATGCACAAGAAACAAATATCCAAAGGTGCCTATACATAGTAGCCACAAAATAGGAGGGCACCTAGTGGCCAACAACTATTTCTAATAGTATCACATTATCCATGGAATCAACTAAGAGCTTGACATATGCTTATGTTGAAGGCACGAATGAACTTGAGCAAGTTCATCACCAACTCTCTAATGATGATGATGATGATACTTACTGGGGAAGTTGGAGATCCCTAATAACTTCAAGCAAGAGCCCCTAGAGTTCAAAACTCTACCAGCTAGCCTAGAGTATGCATTTTTAAATAATGAAAGGGTAGTCATAATCAATACCAAAATTTCTCCTAAACAAAAAGAAAAGTTGTTACAAGTAGTTAACAAATGGCCAATAGCCTTTCCTTGGTCATATCTTGAGTTTATTTGAATTTATCCACAAATATGCTAGCATTGCATTTACATTGATCTAGTCATGAGGCCAAGAAGGTAGCTGTAGAGGTGGCTAAATCCCAAATTAAAGTAGGTCATCAAATAGGAAATAGAACAACTCCTCAAGGCAAGGTTCATTTATCCCATTGTAGATAGTAAGTGGGTTAGCTTACTTGTAATTGTGCTAAAGAATGATGGCAAGTAACAAGTCTATATTAACTTCAAGCTATTAGACATAGCAACATTCAAAGCTCATTTTCCATTACCATTTATGGATCAAGTGTTAAACATCATCTCTAGGCATTGCTATTATAGCTTCTTGGATGGTTATAGTGGCTATAACCAAATCCAAATTACACTAGAAGATTAGGCCAAGACAACATTCATGAGTTCCTAGGGGAGATTTGTATATTGTAAGATGTCATTTGGTTTGTGCACTACTCCTACAACATTTCAATGTCTGGTCCTTAGCATTTTTTAGCAACAGATCAGTAGTGGTGTGGAAATCTTCATGGATGACTTCTCCACCTATGGAGCTACATTTGAGTAAGCCTTGGACTAGTTTAAGCAAGTACCAAAAGGATGTCTAGAAATCAATCTACAACTCAACTAGCAAAAGAGTTATCTCATGATCCAAGAAGGCATTGTATCGGGGCATAGAATCTCACAAGTAGTAATTGAGGTAGACCTTGAAGAGATAAGGGTCATTTAAGGAATCACATGCTAAGCAGACATAGTTAAAGATGTTAGATCATTCCTTGGACACTACCAGCATTTCATAGAGAATTTCTCTAAAGTTGCAAAGTTGTTGGTCAAGCTTATGAAGAAAGAATGCTTCGTTCATCTAGACCAAGGAGTATGAAGATGAATTTCAATAATTAAAGGAAAAACTCATAGAAACTCCAATTCTACAAGAACTAGACTTGTCTAGACCATTTCACATAATGATGGATGCCTCTAATTATGCCTTGGGAGTAGTGCTTATGTAGTTGGATGATAAGAAGCATCCATTTTACATCCACTATGTGAGCCAAAGCATTGTGGGTGCATAGTTAAATTACACCAAAATTGAAAAAGAATTAATGGTAGTGGTGTATGCTCTTAAAACATTTAGGCACTATGTTCTTGGTTATAAGATATTTGTGCATGAAAACCATAGTGCCATTTGTTTCTTAATGAACAAACCAATGGTGAGCCCCCGTATCATACAATGACTTATGATCTTACATCAATTCGATCTTATGATGGTAGATTGCAAAGGAATTGAGAACATGATCACTGACCACCTTTCTCAATTAAGATCAAATAACAAGATGAAGGAGATACCACTCTATAATCAATTTCTAGATGAACTCCTCTATAAGAATAATTAATGAGCAAGTTCCCACTGAAACAAAATGGTACAATGGTATCCTCACCTATCTTCTCACTTAGTAGATGCCACAACATCTTAACTTTAGAAAGAAGCAACTATTTCTTCATCAGGCCAAGTACTTCATGGAAATCAATGGACACTTGTACAAGGTGTATGCCGATGCCCTGGTTCATTGGTATGTCCCTAATGCAAATCAACTATGTATTCTCTAGGATGCTCATGAAGGCCCTTTTGGAGGCCACTATGTAGAGAGATGCAATGCCATAAAAATCCTAATGGTAGGATACTACTAGCCTATAATTTTTAGGGATGCTCACCAATTTGTCCAATCTTATGAGTGTTGTCAATGAGATGGTGGGATGACCACTTGAATGGAGGATTCTCAATAGTGGATTCAACAACTAAATCCCTTTTACATATGGGACATTCACTTAATGGGTCGCATCACATCCATGTTCAATGGAAAGGCATATATCGTTATAGCAGTTGACTACTACACAAAATGGGTAGAAGTAGAAGTTGTCACCAATTGTACATCATCCACTATTGCTCAATTCATATAACAAAATGTTGTCAACACATTTGGATTTCCATGTGCACTAGTTTCTGACAATGGAACTCACTTTATAGGTGCCACCTTTTGAAAACTTATGTAATGCTTGCGGGTTGAACATAAATTAATAACACCCTATCATCCTCTAGTCAACGGTCAAGCAGAGGTAACTAACAAGGAGATCACAAAGCTCCTAACAAGGACCATAAGAAAATATAGTAGAGATTGGAGCATAAAACTCAATGATGTTCTTTGGGCCTATCACTCAACATGCAAACTCTCTATTGGCTACTCTCCCTACAAGTTAGTGCATGGGAAACTATTAACACTCTCAATTTAATCCAAGCTCTATACACTCTTAATAGCTTGTGATATGAATCTTGACTCAAGTCTAGCATAGAAAGAAAGACTAATCAACATCATTATGCTAGAAAAAAATTTATTAGGAGTCATATCTTTGAATGAGGTGCATAATGAATTTAACAAGCAACATCATGAAAGCAAAATATAGAAAGTGCAATTTCAACTAGGAGATAAGGTTCTCTATTGGAATCCCACACATGTGACCAAAAAGAAAAAGTTCCAAACATTGTGGCAAGGACCTTATATAATTTAATCAAACCTTTTCCTCTAGGGACATGTTAATATACAAACCTAAGAGCCCACATAGAAAGCAATTGGTCAACATCCAATAAGTGAAACCATTCCTAGAGCCAAGAGAAGCTAGTGCAACTACCACCTCAACTAATGGACAACCACACTCTATTTTCTGCATCTCTTCCCTTCAACATAATTGTGGGGGACATGATCATTCATGCTAACCATCCATATGGCTCCTCAATTTTTTACTTTTCTTTATACATTTTTATTTCATATTTTGTTGATTTTTACCTTTTTCTTTGGTTTTTGGTTCTATTGGTTTTCTCAATTTTTTTTTGTTTTACAACATTATTATTATGTTTTACCTTTCTTCATTACTTTATACTTTCTTATATTCTATATTTTACCTTATTATGTTTTAGTGTGTTACTTTTCATTATTTTTACTAATAAAAGTGCTTTATTACCACAGGACACAGTGCCACCATTATCGTTTACTAATGATGGTTTGTGCTTAATGTTGTGATTATCAATGTCTAGTTTCTATTTTTGAATTTTGATGTTTGATAACTTTAACATGGTTTATTTTTCATGGAATAGGCAATGAGTCCATGACATCCACTCATTTACAAACTTTATGGTTTTCCTTATTTTGGAAGTTTGAGGTCCGTTCCATTAAAGAAACTTTTAATAAATTGGTAACCTTGGTAGTTTCTAGAATTGGAAAGGATTCAAAGGTTTGTACAAGGTGTGACTTCAAGGGGACTCAATACTATTTATACTCTTCTACTTTATTGTGTGCTTGGATTTTTCTCATTTACTACTTACCATTCCATGTCAACCACTATAGGAAGTCAAATAAAGTCTTTGTAGAGTGTGATTTCCATAAAAAAAGTAAACAAAAAAATAATTAAATAATAATAAAATGAAGAAAAAACATTATGGGAATTCAAGGAACATACCTTAGATAAATAAATGGGCTACAAACATTGGTTATGGAACTAGAAAGACATGTTACCCATGCTTGAAGATCCCCTATAACTAAGGCCCTATCTCACTTCAATCTTGGATATTTTCAACTAATGGACAACCACACTTTATTTTCTGCATCTCTTCCCTTCAATATTGGATAACTAATGGATTTAAATGGTGGTTGTTATGTGGGTGCACTCTTGTGTCTCAAGAGGATGGATCAATCTTGGAGTGGTGATCTAAAGTCACTAAAAGAGGCTGGATATTCTTAGGTTATTTTAAAATCAAACTCTACAAGGGACTTCTTTTGACCTCAATTCAGGATTCCATCATACCTTCTTAGTCATCCATCTATGCTATCATAACTCACCTGATTGTTGATTTCTATGTTATGCTTGATTTCTTAGTTTGATGTGTTGGAATTTTTGGATAGATTCTTCTAGGTTTATCCTTAACTTTTCATGATCATTAATCGACTAGGCCCAGTCGATGTAGTTGACCCCATCAACGGAGCCCTATCGACTAGGCCCTTGTCGATGCATGCTAAAAATCCTATAAAAACCACCACATACTTTGAAATTTTTTGTTATTTTCTTCATAATATGAATATATTTTTTGTCATTTTTAGAGCCTAAAACCTTCTAAAGCCTATAACTTCCCAATCGTTTGTCCAACTCACTTTGTTCTTTGATCTTGTAACTACTAGAGGTAAGCTCTTCATTGTAGGGGCTACAAATCTTAAGGTTTTCAATGAATTTTTTTGAAAATGTTTCTAACTTCCCTAAAGGGTTGATGAATACAATGATATGAAAACATGAAAACTTGATAGTTAACCTTTTCAACATCATCTAGAATGACTTATTAACATTAAAACAAAAATAAACTAATGATTAAAATTGATTAAATGAGTCATAATCACAACTTATCTAAGCCTAACTATCCTAAGGAGATAAGGTATCCTGATTGTTTCATGTTATACAACAATTACTAACCTATGATCATGTTGTGTTTACAGATGGTGGTAAGGCTAAAACGACCATTGGAGGAAGGACCTTCTCAACCAAGGAAGAAATGGCTTAGAACTAGAAGGGGCGAACAAGAGCAAGCCTAGGAGCCATCAAAGGCAACCCATGTAATGGGACCTCTTCGAGAGGAGTCCAAAGTAGAATATGTTTGATAGATTCCTAAAGAATAAGTTCCATCAGAACAATAACAGCAAGGAAAAGCACCAAGACCCATACCAAGGCTTGAAGTCATACTAACACAAGTCTACCTCAACACCATCAAGACAAATTAGATCCAATGATTAGTTCTCTAGGAACTAAACTTTGGGCCATTTCTAGAACATGCTCTAATAAAGGTAAAAACACAATTACAACCTTCTTCCATGTGGCTAGTCATCATTTCAAGTGGGGAATGATACATGAGAGAAATGTACCTCTTCTAGAACAATAGAAGGGTAGGCTCCATAGTGAAAATTAAGGATATTCAAGTATTCTACTCTATTGAAGCTATTACACATGTGCTAAGGTTTCCTAATACTAGGACACAACTAGCATAGTTATCAACATAAGATACCCCTAAGGCCAAAAAGGAGTGGACCTAGTGATGTTACATGGTTGAATATAAGGAGTTCAAAATGCTCACACTGGTGGAATGCATATACTTTAAAATCACAGCCTATCACCTCAATCCAATTGTGAGACCCAGCAAGGTGACTATCTTTTCCATGCCTCATCTGGAAACTTTGCAAAAGGGTAGGGATCATTTGCTATGCAAATGACATGATCAGGAATGCTCCTTTCGCCTTGTTGTCTAAAATAATGAAGGAAAAGATTCTTGCCATGACTAAAGAAGGGAGGCAATAGCTACCACCTCCACCACCTACTCAAGAAACAATGCTGGAGGCCCACGTAGCCATTGAGCACTTGCACAAAATTTGAGAGCAGTTCTTGCATGAGAAGGAGCAGCGTGCATGAACAAGTGGTGTGGATCCATTTGTATATCAACTTGCAATAAGTCAACTTAATGAGATGGCTTAGACAATTAGCTAGATGGAAAGAGGTGGCTCAATATTCTCTATCCAATGGATGTAGTTGCCTACAAGGTCAGATCCTAATGCTTAAGAGGTACCATTTATTCCCAGAAATATCAAAGAATGCCACCTCCTTTTCAATGCATTTGGAGGAATGCGAGGGGGCAATTGTACTAGTGATGAAGTAGCAAGAGCAAGAGACCACTACTGAAGTAGTCATTGATCAAATTTTTAAAGCACTTAATGCACCTATAGCATCTGGGCTAGACGTATTTATAGTTCAAAATGTGAAGACATCTGTAGGCATGGTCAGTGAAAGATTAAATGTAATTTAGCATGAAGAATTGCTGGATTGATTGGTAGGGACTAGACAACCAATTCTAGATATCTTTAATTTATTGGATAGAATCATTGTAACCTAGTTAGAGTTGTTTGAAGAAAAGGACAAGTGCATCATCTTAGAAGAAAAACTTGAAATGGCACAAGCATAGAATCAATGCTTGGCCATGGAAGTTGCTAAACTGCATGCCCATTTTGCTGATCCTACACTTCTCAACCTAGAAAAAATCAAAGATGATGCTTTTCAATAGCTTTAGAAATTATTCAAAAAGCCCAAGAAGGAAATGATGATGACCATCTTCAACTAGTTTATAGCAAAATAAAAAACCTACTTACTTCAAAAGGACTTGGTTCAGATGCACTAGGAAAATAAATCACTAATCGTAGAGAATCATCTCACACAATGTTGATGCACAAAAGCAAAAAATGCAAGAATTCATTCATCAATAGAGGGAGTAGATCGCTAGGGTAAATACTGAGTTGAGGAAATTAGCCAAAGAGAATTGAAATCTATCTATGGAGGAAGTTTGAGCCTTACCCTAGAAGTCTACCATTAAGATACTTGCTTGGAAAAATGAGGCTCTCAAATTTGAAAGAGTTAAAAATTACTATAGAAACTAGGTTATCTTGTAGAAGGAGATAAATTAGAGACATATTTAAATGGCTAAGGAAAAAGTAAAAAAAGCCCTCCAACAACTCCAACAAGGAAGAGAAATGTGATAGCCCATCATTGATGCGATTGATGCCTATAATAGAGTAGAGATCTTCCTAAAGGAGTTGTAGATTAAGGAAATGACAGAATATATGGAATTGGTCATTCTTCACTATGTAAACCTTGTAATGCTAACTTCTAGATGACCATGGTTAGAATTGGAAAAACAAGTGGCCAACCCATGCTTACTATACGAGGTTGAGTTCAAGGATCATAAAGACACCAAGTAGAAGCTTGAGATGGTAAATGCTAAACTTGAAGTTCTTAGGGCATGATTCATGAATCAATGAAAAACTACTGAGAACTTGGCCAAGAGAATAAATTATTACCAAAAACTAAAGGATGCAATGATGGGAATTTAACATCGAGTGCAAACAATTTGTTGCTTGGTTCATCAATGCAAGGAGCTATTCCCAATGATTTCCTATCCTTGGGATGTGCCTATTCTGATCCATATTGATGAAGCTACGTGGATGGTACACGATCCCAAGAGTAAGAAGGAGAAAATAAAAGCATTGTTGGATGCTTTTCACTAACTATCAATAGTTGCATTAGTAATAGGACAACTAAAATCACCTTAGCCACCACGTGTTTGAAGTTGGAAAAGGTCTTTTAGAGCCTCAAGAACCTTCACTACTTAGGACTATTTGATCTTCCCAACCGAATTCATCCATTAGAGGACATGTTATTCAATTTTACAGAGTTATGTCATAGTGTTTAATTTTATGTCATGAACACCATAATTTTTTGTAATGTGTTGATTCGTACACTCAGGCACTTAATTATTATCAAGTTAGTTTTTTTGTTTTGTCAAAGAGTCAATCATCCCATACCTTTCCAATTTTGTAAAAAAATTGAGGACAATGTTTCATTTAGTTGTGGGGGTATGATGAGTCATGGTTGGCTACATCAATGAGGCCTCATCAACTAGGCCCCGTTAACTAGGCCTTGTTGATGTAGCCCCATCAATGCATTTTTTCATGCATCGATGTGGCCTTGTCGATGAAAAGTCCATTTTTTCTTATAAATATGCACTTACCAGCTACATTTATGACATCAGTTAGTCATAGTGTATTGAAGCTCTTACAATTTTTCCATTTGAGAGTTGGAATATTTTCCCAAGTTCTTACAGTAGGAGTCAATAAGTATATAGATCTTTATTTAAGCATTGTTGTACCTAAGCACGATAGTGTGTGTTGCAATAAAGACAACCTTCTTGATAAACCTTGTCACATTCTTGATAGTTTAAATGTTTTATTTATGCATTTAATATTTTTAATTATTTTTTCAATGTTTTTTAGTAATTGAGCTAATGAGGTAATTAAGCAAGATAAGCTGGATAGATTAATTACATAAGTATGTATGCTTCGAGCATAACATGCATCTACTTGATAATCATAGGAGCATTATTACTTGGTGCACCTAGTAGTGTAGTGCTTGGTAACCTAGCAATGGATACATGGGTTCAGAATGTGTACAAGAAGTGGGACTATATGCTTATGTTAGGACTAGTTAGAGATCAGTTAGTTAGTTAGATCAAATTAGCCATTAAATTATTTTATCTCTATCTTCAAGCATGAAAGAACATCAAACATAAAATGATAAAAATCATATGCCTCGATTGCACTTAACCATACCTTTGTACTTCACAATTGTAATTGGGAAGACAATGAATGATCGTAGGGCAATGTTCACAGCCTAGAAGACTAGTGCACCAAAAACTATAGAGTCCACAAAATTTGATCAAGTCATGCATGAACGTTTTTGATTCATATGGTTGGGTGTAGGGGTACCTCGCTATTCATCACTATTTAAACAAAATGCTCTACAAATCTATAGTAATAACCTACTAATCCTAAGAAGCTCTAGACCTTTGCTACTAATTGTGGTATAAGCTAATCATGAATAACTACAATCTTTGTGGAATTAATAGAGATACGAACTCTCAATATCTAATTCTCAAAATGAATACTTGGATGGTTGTGTGTACAATTAGTTCTACCTCAAAATCTATAATACCATCTACAAGTTCTCTACATACAATTACTCATCAGGAGAATACACCAAAATATCATCTATGAACATAATCATAAACTAATTGATGAATTGCCACATCATACTATTCATAAGGTCGATGAAAAATGATAGTGTATTTGTCAAACTAAATGAAAGCATTAGAAACTCATAATGATCATAGTGAGTTCTAAATGTTGTATTCAATACATCTTGCTCATGAACTTGCACCTAATGATATCTAAACTGAAGATCAATCTTCAAGAATACATGAGCTTTTAAAAGTTAGTCAAAAAAATCATCAATACATAACAAAGGACTTTTTTCATATTCACTTGGTTTAGCTACTAATAATATATGCACCGTCACAAAATCCCACCGTTCTTTTTAACAAAAAATACATGCACTCCATGGTGATACACTAGATTGAATGAGGTCTTTGTTTAGTAATTTCTATAGCTAGATATTTAGTACTATAGAAGACATCCTATGTAAATCCTTAAAAATAGGCTCTATACTAGGTTTAAGTTCAATCTTGAACTCAATCTCTCATCTTTGGTGGCAAACCTAGCACCACATATGTATCACAAAGAACTAAGTTTTAAACATTGTGGGAGGGACCCTATGTTATCTATGAAACTTTTTCTTCTAGGGCAATGTTAATATGCAAACCTAAAAGCCCAAAGAAGACACTATTTGTCAACATGCAACAAATAAAATATTTCTATGAGCTTAAGAGAGCTAGTGACCAAAACACCGTAACAAATGGACATGCATGCTCAATTTTTTGAATTTCCTCCTTTCAACTCAATCATGGGAGAGATGAGCATTCATGCTAATTAATCAAAGTGGCTTCTCAGTTTTTCATTTTTTCTTTTTTTTCACAGTTTTTGTTTTACACAATATTTAGTACATTTTTCTTTCTTAAATATTTTACTTTATTTAGTTTAGGTTTTTCTAATTCTTTTCTTATGTTTTTTTTTCTTTTTCTTTATTGCCGCTAGGGCTAAGTGCAACTGTAGTTGTTGATTAATGGTGTTTTATACTATAACGTTATCTGATTGCTAATGTCTGGATTCTATTTTTAAATTTTAGGATTGATAATTAAGACATTATTTTTGTTTCATGATAATAGGCAATGAGTCCATGTCATCCACCCATCCACAAAACTCTATGATGTTTCTTTGTTTTGGAAATATGTGATCCCTTCTTAAATGAAACTTTTAATGAATTTGTGACCTAGGTAGTTTTCAAACATGGGAAGTATTAAATGGATAGAAAAGGGTATGACTTCAAGGGGATTTGATGGTCTTTGTACTTGCCTACCCTCTTGGGTGCATCATTTTTTTCATGGATTTCTTACCATTCTACTATCGATCAATAAAAGAAAGCTAAAAGTCTTTGCATGGTGTGGTTTCCACAAAAAGCAAACAAACATATAAAATAAAACAAGAAACAAAAAACAAAAAATAATGGAAATTCAAAGCACATCCCTTAGATAAAATAATGGGCTACAAGCATTGGTTATGGGACTAAAAAGACATGTTACCCATGCTTAGAAGTCACTTCTAACTAAGGCCCATCTCACTTCCTGCTTCTTATTTTTTTCTCTTTTAAGAGTGATGATTAATCTATGAGGATATTATTATGCCTTGAGGGGGTGGACTAGTGGTGGAGCATTAATGCAAAGTCATTGAAAGTGGCTGGTTTCAATTTAGACTAAGGATGGATGTTATCAAGTCATACTAACCATGATATCAACAAGGGACTTCATGTAACCATGATGCAGGACTCCATTCCACGCTTCACCTCATCTACCTATGCTTTCCATAATTCACCTCACTTTCATTTTTCATGTTTTGTTTAATTTCTTGTTTTGATGTGTTAAAATTCTTTGATAGTTTATTTTGTAATTTGGTTCTTAATTGACCAAAACCAAAAAGTCCATGAGGCCCATGGAATTTTTCGTTTAAGGGCATGGAAGGGCATTAAGGACATGAGCCTACTATGGGGAGGATCCACTTACATATCTCTTAGCTTGGCTAGTTAAGTTCCTTATCATTTAGGCATTTTTTCATTTAAATATTTTGCGCTCCATGTTGGTTACATCCAATTGTGTGCTCATTTATGTCATTTTTCCATCATTCTCCCAATAAAATCTCCTTTTTTACGCATTATCTAGCCTTCTTCATGCATTTCATCGTGTTCTTCCTTTGAATTTCAATTTTATGTCAGAACTCTTCATTTTTTCCTTTGTTTTCAAAGAGAAAAATTCTATCTCTCTACCCTATCAATGGAGCTAGCTACATTGACCTGATTCCATAGACAAGATCTTATTGACATAAGGAAAATATCCTATATATAGCACCCAATACTGTGAAAATTTTTATCATTTTCTCTAAACAAGGAAAGATTTTTTGTAATTTTTTAGAACTAAAAACCTTCCAAAGCCCATAACTTTCAAACCACTTGTATGATTATCCTCATTTTTCATTCTTGTAGCTACTGGAGGTAAGCTCTACATCATGGGGGTCACAAACTTTAGGTTTTAAAAAATTTTCTATCTCCCACAAGGTTTAACCAATAAATTAATATTAAAATCACTAATATAAGAGAGGTAAATCTTTCCAATGAACTCTAGTATACATTAATATGAAATAATATTAAAATAATCAAACTTGTAATGATTAAAAATTCACCAAGTATAACTCACCCAAATAGATAAGGTACTCAAAGTGTTATAAAGTTACATACCAAATGCTAATCCTTGATCATGTTATGATTACAGATGGCACCAAGACCTAAGCAGCCATGAGAAAGAAAACTATCCCAACCAAGGGGTAAGCAGCTCAGAACTAGAATGGGCCAACAAGAATAACCCTAAGAGTAGGTAGTTAAGACTCATGCAATGGGACTTCTTCATGAAGAGCCCAAAGTGGAATCTGTTTAATAAATTTCCCAAGTTGAAATGAAGAAATCCCACCAAGATGAGGCACTAGGACCATGAGCAAGTCTTGAGGTCACATTAACATATGTCTTCCTTAGGCAAGTCCAGCCTAGGGATATCCAAAAATTAAACTTTGGTACCTTCCTAGACGTTGCCCCAGAACATGTTAGAACCCAACTTCAAAGCTCTCCCATGTGGCTCATCATCACTTCCAGTGGGAAGTGGTGCATGGAAGAGACCCATCTCTTCTGGAATAATAGGCAACTAAATACCACTATGAAGATCAAGGACATAAATGTGTCCTACTCAATGAAGGCCATGTATGAGGTCCTTGGCTTACCTAAAACTATGACTAATCTAGTAGAGATCTCTACAAAAGTAGACCCAAAGGTTAAAAAGAAGTTGGTCTAGTGGTGCTATAGAGTGGAATACAAAGAGTATGGTACACTCACCATGGCAGAATGCACCTAGATAAAGATAGTAGCCTACCACCTCAATCCAACGATGAGGCCCCCAATAAGGTGACATCTTTCTTAGATGATGTGTGCATCACTCTAAGCAGAAAATTCCCCATGAACCTTCCACAACTGATCTATCTAGAGATAGAGAAGTGGTTCAAAGAAAATGAACATGGAAGACAGGAACTTTCCTTTTCATGCCTAATTTGAAAATTGTGCAAAAGAGGAGGGATAGCCCACTACACCGATGACACATTAAAACATGACCCTACTACCTCTTAGGTGGAAATGATAAAGGACAAGGTCTCTACCATAACCAAGGAAGAGAAGTAGCCACCACAACCATCCACTTATGAAATAATGCTAGAGGTGGATGTTACTATGGAGCACATGTAGAAGCTCTAATAACAACTCTTCCAGTAGTAGCAAGCAGGTTCAAGTTGTGATCCATCTGTCTATAGACCACCCTTGAGCTATCTGAATGAGGTAACTCATATAATAAGCTAGCTGGAGGACACAGTGCCAACTTTCTCTACCCAACAAAAGTAGATGCCCACGTGCTCAAATCCTAGTTCTTGAGAGATAATGGTATCCATTCCAGGATAACCATAGTTCCTAGAAATATCTAAAAATATCACTACCTTCTTAGTGCACATGGAAGAGGAAAATGAAGCAACCATTTTCGTGATACAACATCAAGGACATGAAACAGTGGCTGAAGTGGTGGCAAACCGACTAGGGGAAGTCCTAAATATTCTTGTAGCATCTATGTTGGATAGTGTTGAGCTCAAAGATGTGCAAACACCCATTAGGAATCATCAATGGGAGATTTAGCATAGCCCAACACGAGAAGTCATTGGAATGATTGGTGGAAACCTAGTAACCAAGTTCAGAGGCCTTTGACCTTCCAAATGATATCATTACTATCCAATTGGTGCTATTGGAGGCAAGAGGCAAGTGCATCATTGAAAAGGCTAAACTTGAAATAGCTACAACTAAGAATTAGTGCTTGGCTGTGAAGGTTGTAGACCTTAGAGCTTGACTCGCTGATCCCATGATGCTCAACCAAGCAGTGACCAAGGATGAAGCTTTTTAGTAACTTTAGTCTAAACTTCAAGAGGCTAAGTACACAAAGGAGTCATCAATCTTTAACCAATTCGTAGTTGATGCCACTATCTACAACATTCAAAAGGACTTGTTGGAGGTTTTCTAGGACAATCTAAATCTAACCAAGGATAATCATTACCCACATAGTATCGAGATCCAAAAGGAGAAAATGGTTGAATATATAACATAGTAGTATGAGTAGCTTGCCAAAGTGACAATGGACCTAAAAAGGTTGGTAGCAAAGAATTGTAATCTTTCAATTGAGGAGGTCTGTACCCTTCATTAGAGATCGATAATTAAAATTTCCACTTGGAAGAATGAGGTCCTTAAATTTGAAATGTTGAAGAATCACTACAAGGACTGGGTTGACCTACAAAAGGAGATCAATGAAAAACATATCTAGCTACTGAACATGAAGGTGAATAAGGTCCTCTAGTAACTTCAATAAGGAGGTGACGTATGGTAGCCTATCTTTGATGGGCTGAACACATATAATAAAGCTAAAATTTGCCTCAAGGTGGTGTAGATCAAGGAGATGACTAAAGACATGAAGCTCACTAACCTCTACTATGCAAACTTGGTAATGTTGACTACCAGAAGGTTGAGGTTAGATCTAGAAAAACAATTGGATAGCTCCTACTTGTTGTGTAAGGTCAAGATCAAGCACCATAAGGAGAGAAAGAAAAAACTTTACATGGGAAATGATGAACTCAATGTTCTTAGGCAACACTTCACTGATCAGAGATCAGTAGCTAAGAACCTAGCCTAAAGGATGAATGACTACCAGGAATTACAGAGCCCTATCCTTGGGATGTTTCCATACTAGTCCACATTGGTGATGCTTTGTGAATTGTGTATGATCCTAGGAGTAAGGAGGAGAAGATGAAATCATTAGCTAGATGCTTTTTGTCTTTCACCAAAAGTCATAGCTATAGCTAAACAGCCATAACCATAGCCTCAACCATAATAGTTATATGCACCAAAGGTAGGAGAAGGTCCTACAATACCTCAAGAACCTCCACCTCCTCGAACTATTTGATTTTATTCCTTGTCTTTAAGGTGCTAGAGGAGTTGTGTTATCATTTTTTATCTTGGTGTTCAATTTTATTATCATGAACATCAAATTTTATAATGATTGTAAATATGTACAATTGGGTACTTAGTATTTATTTGTGTCAATTTTTGTGTCTATAATTAGTCAATAATTCCATACCTTCCCAAAATTTTGTAAAGGACTTATTCTTCTTTTTGTTCACTTAAGGATGAGTTTGCATTCAATCCTAGGGGTATGATGAATCTGTATTGTTGGACTACATTGATAGGATCTTGTCAACACAATTTTGTTGATGTGATCCTGTCAACATAGGGTTGGATGTGTTGATGCATACAGGTTGACATAGTATCTTCTGTCATCTATATAAATGTGCACACTAGTTGTAATTATGGCATCCATTTATTAGTTGCTAGTCAAACTCTTGTATTTTTATTTTCCGAAATTTGGAATCTTTTCTAAGTGTCGGTAGTATAAGTGAGAAGTATATGGATTTTTATTCAAGCACTCATATACTTGAGCATCTCGATGTGATCAACAATAAAGATGACCTTTCCTCATAAACCTCACAGCACTTGGATTTAGCTTAACATTTACTTAATGCATTTATTACTCATGCAATTTACTTTAATGCATTCAATTATTTAATTAATTAATACACATAAGTACAACCATCTCGAGCATACGCTTAACATTTGGTAATCCCAGTAGCACTTAATGCTTGGTAATCCAATAAAGTTACAATGTGTTCAAGATGTGTACTGTAGATGGGAATGGATGCTTATGTTAGAAATAGTTAAGAATTAATTGTTATTAGATTAATTAAATATTTAGTTACTTTATTTTCAATACTTAAGCAAATTAATGAAAAATACAAAATGATAAAAATCATATGTCTCAGTTACACTTAACCATGCCTTTGCACTTCACAAATGAAACTATGAAGACAATAATCATGTCTGTTAGATTCACAACCTAGACCTAGTATACTTAAGGAACTAAAGTCTACTAAATTCAACTAGATCTCTTAGTGAACATTAGTGATTCATATGGTTGGGTGTAGGGATTGCACGCTACTCATCACTACTTCACATAGTTGAAAACATTTTTGACTTAATTTTAAATCTACATTTTTAATGGAGATTTACAAGAAGAAATTTTTATATATTAACTTAAAAGCTTTTTGAATGGTTTATTTTCATATTATTTCTATAAATTAAAAAGATCCATATATGAGTTAAACCAAGCTTTCCATAAATGATACAAGATATTTAATGAGTTTGTGAATTTGAAAGATCAAAGAGTAAGTTCCAATTTTTATATTATAGAAGTACTCATGGAGGATTGTAATAATGTTATTATATGTTGATGATATTATTATTATTAGAGACAATGCTTAGTTGATCAGAGATGTTAAAAATCAATTCAAAATAAAATTTGAAATGTCTAACCTAGGCCTACCCAATTACTTTCATGGTTTTGAAACTCATTAGTTTCCAAATTAGATATATATATCATTGAAAAAAATATTTTTTAAATTTATTAGAAGAAAACTCTATGCTAACATAGAAACCACATTTTATACCATTGAATCTAAGTAGTGCTTTGTGGTTAATTATTTTGTACCTATACTAGATCCCATGATGTGTAAGAGATTAATTGGTTCATAAATTTATCTAACCAATACAAGACTAGATATCTCATATTCTAGGAACTTAGTATCACAATTTAATAGAAAACCCATGAAAATCTTGTTAACTTTGGCTATAGGAATACTAATAAATATAAAGATTGTTTTACAATTATTAATATTGTAAGCTACAAAGATGCATATTTGGGTGACTATATAATTTCACTGTGTTCAACAATAGGTTTCTTCTTCAACATTATGGTAATGTGATTTCATGATGACTAACAAATAAACAAGTATTTCTTTAACTTCTATAAAATCAAAATACATAACTACAATTAATCATATTACTGATTTTAATGTGAATCTCTATTTATTGTGATACTCAAAGTCCCATCAAGTTGTTTAAAAATCCAATGTTCCATGAAAGAACTAAACATAAAAGATCAACTTGCTAATAGTTTCACTAAGCTACTTGGTCTATCATAGTTCATTTTTAGATAGCATTTGCTACTAAGGATGCAAGGATATCGATATACCCATGTGAGTACCATCATAAAATTATGTATATGTGAAAAAAAAAAAAAAAAACCAAAACAAATGGATCGTACATCAAAGTGATAATCATTCAAAAGATTCTTCTCCATTTTTTGTATAAGATAACAGAGTTCAACTATACACGTAGTGAAGAATTAGTGAACAATTTAACTTCTTCTTCATCATCTTAACCTTGTTCCAATAAAATGGTATTAAGACTTTTGGTTTAGAAGCTCAAAGTTATGGATTTAATTCTCTCTTTTTTATTTCTAGGCAAGACAACTTGGGGATGTGATCCACTAATGAAAAGGGTCCCACCACAAGGCTACTCCACTACTGCCACACCCAGAAGTGTAGGTAAGAACTAAACCTACAATCTACCAACCAAGAGATGAGTGTCCTAAACACTTGTGTTATGCCCCTAGGTAATATGGGTTTGATTCTAAAAGGCAATTTTTTAAATTTTATTTTATTTTTTTTGTTGGGTGGGAGGGGTGGATGGGGTGGGGTGGGTAGGTTGGGGAGATTGTAATAAAGTTAAATAAGAACTTTCAAACCTTAACATTGCCCACTAGAATCAAACTTGTGAGTAAGAGCTTTCAAATCAAAAGTTTTACCACTAGGTTAACACCTCACTGTTATATACCCCAAGATATATAGTTCAAATTTGACTATATCTTTTGTGGTAGATATAGCCCAAGATATATACCCAACATGATACATTAAAAACATTTTAGAAGAATGTAGTGATTCCTTTTAAAAGATTTGATGTAGCAATCTATACCTAAGATTATTAAAAGATTCATGTTGCCTCTCTACACCTTGATGCATTGAAAGTTCTACATAATGTAAATATTTTTCATTATAATCATGTCGTTCTCTAGATTTTGAATTCAATTTTAAAACTTGGTTAGTGCAAACTTTATTTTTCATTTGACCAAAATGTTAAGGAAGAAAGATCCACATTGAGAACAGTATTTTAAACAAAAACCATAATCGATCATGTTTATAAGTGAACGTACATAGCGTTTACAACCCTTGCATCGTCTCTAACATTAACCACAAATTATTATATTAAATTTCCTAAAAATCACCAGCATTGTTCAGATCCTTTTTTAGATATATCGAGGCAGTTTAAACCATATATTTGAAACAAAGATAATGATGCCACTGCTGGAATGGAAGATCTTTCATTTCTGTTTTGGAAAAAATTATTACGACTTAACGGCTGCAAACTTTCAAACATAAACTGTTGTTTAAAACAAAAAAAAATAAATTATGCTTTTAAATGTTGCATTCAGCTGTCTTACATCAAAGAAATAAAAGATTCGTGAAAAAACTAATGGTAAGAACTGTTAGAGTTAAAAAACAGAAACCTAAATTCGTTTGAAAAGCATGGTGAAAAGTTGATGTTATATTTGTAAAGAACAAATGAGATCGGTCCTTCCACCTTCAAAGGGGATGTGTTCAAAACCACCAAGCCCGGCATGTCAAAGTTTGAACGGAAAACACCACATACTACGACTTTAGATGTTTCTAGCATTGCCTCACAAAATAAAAACCCTCCATCACGCCTACTATGACTTGTTTACCCTTTTCGCAACTATAGATATTTTTTTTAATCTTTCTCGGTATAAAAACTTTTTGTTTTTTACTATGGTCAGTCAAAGTTTACCCAATTACATTGCAATGACTGCACTTTACAGAAAGAAACATTATGCATCTTGAAGATGAGTTATCATCGTGCAAGAGTTAAATTCATCATCGTGCAAGAGTTAAATTCACAAAATAAATAGAAAGGCCAATCCACGTCCAGAAATATATTAAATACAAAAAACTCAAGAATTGAACAAATATAAGATGTCAAGCCAACAACTACTGTGTGCAGATGGTTTGGCAGCAAATGCATAATAGCTAAGATTACTTGGTATCAAGAAAATGATGCAGAGATGCCCTAAAATCCAAGACACCAGATAACTTTCCTAAAACAGTCGCAGTATCAGAGTTGGATGACAGGTTACCAGTAACAGGAAAAGCATCATTGTCAAATCCATGAAGCATGCAATACCCATTCAATTTCTGGAAGCTTGTCAACTTGGCCAACTTGAAAGCTGGCCCGTTCAAAAAGTTGCTCGTGAGATACCAAAGAAGACTTAAAATAATAGCCTTATCTTAATAAAAAATATTGCCGTAATATTCGAGGGACAGGCGGCAGGATCACTTTTCCTAGTAGACTCAGAGTTATATTGAATTTTATTTTTAAACTGGTTTATGTTCTTTTAAGTCATTCTTTATTTTCGTTGTTGCATTGTTTTATATTACATGTTCTTTTTGGCGTAACACAAATTTGTTATTACAGTTTTTTAAAATTTTATTCATCGGTACATAATGTGATAGGGTGGTGCTATTCTGAGGGCGGTTATTTTTGCTTTTTTATTTTTATATTATTCTAGGTTCGGTTTGTGGTTTTCATTATTACATTTATTTATTTATTATTTAACTTTATTTTTATTAAAAATGCATGATAGGTAAGATTCTGTGATATCAGGCATTCAGAGATGCCTGTAAAATACAAGGCAAGAGTAAAATACCAGAGCAGTCTTATATTATCTTTATAGTATCTTTATAATCCAAAACCTGATAACAATAAAGAATCATAATTCATGGTGGTTTCAGCGTTATTTTAAGTGTGTTTCAGCGTTATTTAGTGTGTTTTTGTGGAAAGAATCATTCCAGAAATAACTCCACGATTTCGCACACCACCAGATCAAATTTAGGCCAAGTTCTGGAGAAATTGTGGCATGCATGTGTATTAAAGAAAATAAATGACATGAGAGTTATTTTATGAATCGGTCGATTTTATGATAACAGTGAAAGTAAAAAAGCATATACAAAATCTCCCGCACTTACAAATGCAATTGCGTGGACAAGAAGCCCAGTAACAGCGAAGAACGAGGAAGAGATGTGTACATGGTACTGTTAATAAGACACCTTCAGTTTCGATTCTTCAATACCTAAATATTTAATAAACTCCAAAATTTGGAGGACATCGACTTTTGCACGAAACAGATCCATGTTACAGATGAACTATTTAAACGGGGAAAAATTACAGGAAAGCTTCACTAAAAAGTCAGAACCAAGGAAAAATATCCACCAGGAAGCACCTGCACCACGGAAAAGCAGAGTTCCCACCTTCAAAAAAAATATGCGCAATGTTCTGTAGAAACAGTGTCAGCCGGATCCATTACGAATGCTTTAATCTGAATCGATTCTCCATTGCCTTCAAACCGCTGGGTTTCTATACCCAAAATATGCAAGGAAAATATTAGCTGAGACAACTCAACAAATTTCCCAAGTAGAACAGAAACTCCAGAATACAAAAACCTTAAGTACCTTTTTTGAACATCTCCTTTCCTTAACATCGTACCTTCCCCTCGCTAAATCAGACAGCCAAAATCCAGGATAGCAATTCTGTAACGCATAGAATAATGTTGAAGGTTGGAACTGAAAATCTAATTTTAAAAAGCTTTTAATGCGGAAGAAACAAACAAATAATCCTATAAGGCCAAGGTAGTGGAATCATCTTTGTGATTGAAAGTGTTCTATCAGGTCGCTGTTTCAGGGAAATGATACAGCCAAACAGATTTAAAAATACGAACTTAGTCATATTGATCTGCAAAAGATGTACTAGAATAGAAAATCCAGTACCAAATTAACAAACCAATATTAAAAGTGGAAACCCAACTCAGAGATAATGGGCAAACCAAAAATCACATCCTAA
>MNCI01008443.1:191937-220409 GCA_015680685.1 Gnetum montanum
ATAACGCTATCCACAGCCAAATAGCATTCGGACACAAGAAGTATAGTTGGGTTCAATTCATGCCTTCGTATCAACAAAGGTCATAAATAACTCACCTCACTACAACACTTAAGTGAAGTTTAAAATAAAGTTTTGGTATTGCCATGGACACAAGTAATTAAGGGTAACCTATGCAAACTAACATACTGAATGCTACGGTGTAATAATGTCATGGTTGATTCCCGATTCTGCAGGTCCATTAGCATTTCAAAACAATTAAAATCTTTCCATGTAAAGGGTCATCACCCTCTTGAGATTCAATGCTTATTGCACAAAGCATTCTTTCTTCAAAAAGGGGTCATCATCCTTCTTATTGACTTAGACGTTCAATGCTTATTCTAAAAGGCCAGTTCTGAGAAGACTGAAAAATGAACAAAAGCATACCCTTTTCTCTACAATAGTTGTTAGCTCGAGCCCACACCATTCAACTTGAATTTGACAAACCAGCACCTTACAATCATTTGGAATAATGGCCTTATCATAGTTAAAAAAAAAGACAAATATACAAACTGAAATTTACTAGTTTCAAACTTCCTATTGCTACCCAATATTACTAAACCTATGACCTAGGGTTACCACGTGAAGAAATTTTTTTTTTTCTTAATTTGTAACTCATGATGCCTATTGGAATCAAACCAATAACTTAAGATTAACAAGCCAAGAAAATCTTTTTTATTTATAATTCAGAACCTGGTGCTTAACTAAGTGAGTGCTACTCTTTGGAATCAAACCTATAACCTAGAGTTACCAAGTTCCAAGTCAAGAATTTTTAATTTTTTTAAAATTTAGAACTCAATGATTAACTAGGTACTATCCACTCCAATTGAACCTATGATATGGAGCATTACTCATTTACTTACAATCTATGACTTATGAAGATTGAAATATATTTATACCATTATTTTTTATTTCTTGAACTTTATTTTCTATCTCTTAAAATGTTGTTTGTTCTACCTTTTATTTGTTCATTTCTTAAAATTTTTTAAATAATAATTTTACTTAGGATCCATGATATCTTTTAAAATTAATTTTTTCTTTTTTTCCACAATTAACCACAATTAATTTTTTCTTTACTACCAGACCCATTCTGGAATTCCTCGTAGTAGTCCTTTGGAATTGAACCTAAGACCTTGGGTTACCAAGTCAAAACTCTTAATACTAAGTTAAAATCTCATTGTTATGGATAGTACAATGACATACAATTTCCCATGAAAAATAATTTCCAATTAAATCCTACACAAGCATGTTACCTACCTTGAAAAGTTCATTTAAAATGAAATTTCAATATCTACACTTCAAATAAACCTCATCAATGTTCACATTAATTGTTGCATTTCATTTAATTTGATACATTTCAAAATATACATGTAAAAGCTTTAAACAATCAAATAGTATGAAAAGAATTAACATGGTAGTCGAACACTTAAATCTTAGGGTTTATCAAGTCATTTTAATTTTAAATACTTATACAATTATCAATTCCTACATCATATTTCAACTTTGTAATACCCTTCTTTGCTAATACATAATGATTGATATAGACTCACTTTTTCCATGTGGCATCAAAATATTGAAGTGTTTTCCAATTGAAATCAAATATAAAAGCCAATTTTCAATCATTCACAAATTTTAACCAGACGCCAAAGGTTTCTAGAACTAGCCTACTATAAATAAGTCATCCATATGATTACAAAAAATAATAGTTTAGCTATCTAAATGTCAAAATTCTATAGCAAAATTTTTCTCATAAACATAGAATACAAGAAAGATCATGGCAGGAATAACCATCTTCTTTGCAACTTCATTTGATTTGAAATTGAAAATGATAAATCACCAACTTTGATTAAAAGAACATGCAAGAAAATACATCTTTGATGCATTTCCAATAAATCTTCTGCAAGCATTTTGAATGTGAACACAAAACCTCTTATGCCAATGTTTCCAAGTTTTTATCACACACAACCTACCAACCAGTAAGATGATAATGTAACTAACAACCCCTTCCTAAAGAACTCCATGGCTATAACATCACATTGAGATACAAAGCCACAAAAAGAAAGTAAATTTAAGAGTATACCTTTAATTCGTATATAGAAGAATTTGCCTTGGAATTTGCCTTCTATTGTTTCCAACTCTTTACATAAACCAGATGAAAAGAAGACACATGAAAACTGTTGATGCATAAATTTTGGTCACACGAACACTGGGAAAGAAAACTCATTTTAGGAAACTAGTGCCTAGGGTGCCTCCCGTATGGGTACGAAAATCTAGGAATAGTCTCAGTTGGAGAGGGCTATGTGGCCTTTTGAAAATAATAAACTAGAAAGAAATCTGGAATTTAAAGTAAATAATTATCTTCAATACAATAAGTAACTAAAAGAAATGAATTTTCCATGGTCCCGCTGACGCTGCTGGTCTGTGATTGCCAATGGTATCCCTTACTGGGCAGGAAGAATGTGATCACCATGAGAGAGGGAGAGAGAGAGAAAGAGAGATTGCCTACCGTAGTACACACAGGGTGGCAACTGTAGTTCTCAAAGCCTATCGTTGTTTGCCACCTTTTGTGCACTGCTGTAGAGAGGAAGATCGTTCACCCACATCTGCACCACCGTGACAAGCTCCTACCATCGCTAAGAAAACCCGCAAGGATCAAATTTTGAGCTGCTTGCTCCTACCTTGGACCCTTTTCGAAGATCAACTAGAAGCCTATAAAAAAAAGAAAAGAAAAGAGAAAATTGGTGCTTAGTGGAGAGGAAGCTGCCCCTCTAGATTAATAGCTAGAGCCTGCTTTGGGACCACCTACCTCTCAATGATCCAAGAACCCCCCTCTAGACACCATTTTATAGCCACTACAGCCATGCATAATGATGCGTACATTTCATGTAACGGCTACAAAAACTACCACCACTTCTTGTGTAATAACTCCCACATTCTCCAATTAAGTGCCCACTTATGTTCGTAATTGTCATAACTTGTGAAACATCTACTACTAATGACCGTAACCGTCATCATTAACGATCGTAATTTCTATAACTTCCAAAACGTTCTCCACTAATGATCGTAACCGCTACCATTAATGACCATAATTGCTATAACTTCAAAAAAAATTCCACTAATGACCGTAATCGCTACCATTAATTACTGTAATTGCTATAACTTCCAAAACATTTGCCACTAATGTCTTTAATCGTTGTCATTAATGACCACCACCTGGTAGTTTAAATGCCCACTATTCGCATGAATTTTACTGTGGTTATTAAGGGAGAGAAATAGAAATATTGATAATCATGGCCCCAAGCAAGCATGGTAGTATTGATATCAACACTTAGCCCCAAAACTTCTAATTGCATGCCAATGCAAGGAACAAGACCACAGAAATTTTAAAATGATGCAATAGATAGGGAATTAAAAACATGACAAAACAAGGAAATGAAAATTTAAAAGTAAACTAAACATGATTTAAATAATCATATAACCAAAAGAGAACTAAACATGGGCCACCTAAACCACACCATCTTATTTAATTGAACTCTAAATATATAATTTTATTTATTTTAACTATATACATTTATATATAATTATGATTTCTTTCCCAATCTTCTTACAAAGTAAAAGCCAACAGCATGCACACTACTTTGAGCACAAGACCCATACTAAACTTAATGAGAAGGACAGGCTCATATTAGATTGTGGCTAGTCACAACTTTTGGATTTTTCCTTGGAACTTGTTTTTTTTTTTTGAAAATAGGTTCAAAAGGGGAAATGGAGGTTATGGTAAGGATAGCTGCTGGACCCCTTCATACTTAAGAACTTATTAAACTTCCAATAAACATAGTCTTCATTCCTTTTTTTTTTCTTTAGGAAACATTGCCCATGGTGTACTTCATTCTTAAGGTAGGAATTCCAACATGAGTCTGGTCGATTAGCTACACTGCCAGTGAACACAGTCCTCATTATTTTATTTTATTTTTAGGAAACTTTGTCTATGGTGCAGTTCAACCCTCGTGTATGTGCCTTTAATTGCGATTCAATAGCATCATAGCAAGTCTCCTGGGTGGCTAAGGGTTCTCAAGTGGAGATGAACACACTTCTCCTCATTATTCACAAGGTAACCATGGATCATCACACTTGAGGGCTAGGGCTTATGAGAGGAAAAATGGGGTTTTTCAAGGTCACCTAGTGATTATGGCTAACCATTCTCCAACATCACCTATCCTACACTCACATGATCATGATGATTACATGATAAGTTAGCACAAATCTCATGCTCCATAATCCTGCATAACTAAAGAAACTAAAACCTTGAAAAAGACTAAGAAGAATCAAAGCATTATTAAAACATATAGTATAAAAGAATTTTATGTAATAATAATAAGAAATATTATATAAAGCATTATACTCACATTATTTTCAAATGGTGTTCTGATGACCCAATGCCTAGTAACTCAAAAGACCATAATGATTATTAAAATCATATGCAAAGAAAAAATCTAAATAATATGCCAAGAAAGAAATGATGGAAGTGCAAAGAAAATATGCAAATGTTGTTGATAAGGCAAGGTATCTCCATAGCTTTCTTCACCTTCTCTAGTACTTTGATAGGATTGGATGGGATCTACATGAGAGACGGGATTTGTTGTAGTTCCACTCACATAGTCACTTTCAACATGTTCACTGCACTCAACCTCAATAAACCCAACATAAAGATTAGCATTTTGATCTTCCAAAGATTGATTTTGTTGATCCAAGGCTATAACTACTTATTTGTAGAAGGATTCTTGAGGTATAGTCATGTATTCAGATTTTCCTTTGATAGGGATTAATAACTCTGAGAAATCTAACCTAAAGAAGCCCCCAAACATGGCTCCAAAAGTCCTAGATAGGATCACATCATAGGTAGGTGACATGTCAACTACTAGGATATCTTTGTAACATGTGAACATAGGGTATTGTTTAAGTTGCACTTTCACTCCTTTTAATGACACTACTACAGGTATATTGGATCCATTGAGTTGAATCACATTTTTCATTTGTGGTATCATTTGTGCTCCTAAAGTATTACATACCTCAAGTGGTGTGACATTGATAGTTGCTCTAGAATCCATCAAACAATTGTGAACATTATTTCCTAAAATAATTAGAGTTGTTAGGAAAGGAGGTTGCTCATTCTTGCTCATCATGGAATTGTTTACATTTTGTACTGATAATGTGTTAGGACTTTTAGTGAAGTGAACTTGCCTTTTAAGGATTGGGGATTTTCCTTTATTGGTTTTTGGTTTATGAACTATCTCTTGAATCACCTCTTTCATTTCATTAAATTATAAAAGGTCATATATTGAGATGTTAGCTTTGGTTTTCTTCAAATCCTTAACTAGATCATAAGTCCTAGGTTCATCTTTAGCTTCTTGTTGAGGTGGAGTTCTTCTATATATAGAAGATGGGTTTGATTGTTGTGGAGTGTTTATTTGAGATCACCTAGTTTGAGTATTTGTGTTACTTTGACTAGGAGCTCTTCTATTTGGAGGAGTGTAAGGATCATTCCTAGTTTGTTGTTGTGGGTTGTTCATAATGTCTTTAAATCTATGATAGCAAGCATTAGGTGGGTTGGGGTTGTTTACCATAACTTTCTCTAATGAGGAAACCTCTTCATTTTCTATTTCATGAGGTGCCTTAAGGACCATAATAGGAGGTTTTCCATTTTTTTGACCTTCGGTGTTGTCATCAAATAATGCTAAAAATTGGGGATAATTCTTCTCATAATGTTTCCTAGTATTATGGAGGTGACAATAATTGTCATTGACTGATGAACTAGGCTTTTCTAGTTGTATAGGACCGTTGTTATTGTTTCTCTTTAATTCAACTACTTTGTTTCAAATTTTTTGAAGTGAAGTTAATATCTGGGTCATTTGATCTTGAGCTTGAGTCATGGGTTTAGTAGGATCAGGTACATCATTTCGGTTTATGATGGATTGAATTAAGCCCTTTGATAGATCCTCATTCAAACTAGTGTTAGATGGTAGGAATGCGGAAAATGTGGGACCTTGAAAATAGCTATTTGTAGGTTGAGTCATTTGAAGGGGAACAGGAGTTTGGAACATAGTGTTGGTCATTGGGAAAGTTGCTAGAGATAGAGGACTATGTTGCATAGGATTGCTAACGCTCATCATTCCAAACTAGGTCTGAATGTTGTTCATAAGGGTAATTTGTTCTAGCTCCATAGCTTTAGCCATTGCTCCCTGTATTTCTCTTATATTAGGATCTAATTTTATGGCATAGGAAAAGAATGGGTCAATGATAGAGAGGTAAAAGTTGAGGATGCCATTGGGTTGTGGACGCATCTCACTTGGCACATAGGTAAGTTGGTGAAGAAATCTTAAATTTTAATCCCTAACATTTTCCCCAAGTAGCTTTCTTAAGTTGGTGAAATTGCTAGATGCTATGGAAGGGCTTGTGAATTTTTCAAACTAACTCAAAAAATTATTTTTGAACTCCTACTTATGGACCTACATCCAACACAAATCACGTAGCCTTTCCAACGATGGGAACTAGACCTCATAGGACCTATCACGCCTAAGCCCTCCGCAGGGCATAGCTTCATTATCACCGCTACTGAGTATTTTACTAAGTGAGTGGAAGCCATCCCCCTAAGGAAGACGACATCTCAGTAGATCTACCACTTCATCTTGGACAACATTGTAACAAGGTTTGGGCTTCTAATGACTATTGTAACTGACAATGGACCACAATTCAATAGTACAGAAACCTGAACCTTCTACAATAATCTAGGCATCAAGCAATCATTCTTCTCCCCATATTACCCATAGGTGAATGGACAAGCGGAGGCTACAAATAAGTCCATCATCAACTTGCTGCAGCGGATGCTTAGCAATAGCAAGAGGCGATGGCACGAGCAAATCCTCTACGTTTTATTAGCCTACAAAACGACATGCAGAACCACGACAAGTAAGACTCCTTACAACCTTGTTTATGGATTTGAAGCTGTGTTGCCTCTTGAGTTGCAAGTACCATCACTCTAGATGATCCTCTTAGATGTTGTGAGTGAAGCCCAGAACAATGAGTCGTGGATCATCAATCTCGACCCAATAGAGGAGGAGTGCACATAGACCCTGAGTTACATAGAGCACTACCAAAGTAAGAAATAGCAAAAGCACCATGTAGACCTATATCGATGGCCAATACAAAAGGGATACCTCATCCTCAAAGCTATCTGTGAGCATGTGAGAAAATTCTCAGCCAACTGGAAAGGCCCTTACATGGTCACTAAAGCCTTCGGGAATGGAGCCTTTAAGCTAGCGGACATGGACAGTAACAAGTTCGCCAACCTAGTGAATCACTCACACCTCAAGCTATACTACATCTGAAGCATGAATGCAACAAGCAGCATCCGCGATGATGTTAAACTTGCAGCAACAAGTAGTGTTTGCTACAACGTAAAATTGGCATAGCTAGTCCACTATGACTATAAACTAGCACAACACATCTGCTATAATGTTAAACTAGCATGTACAGTCTACTGGGACCTTAAACTAGCACAGTAGCTCGTTGGGACCCTAACCTAGCATATGGTCTACCAGGACCTTAAACTAGGTTTTCATCACATACCTAGCATGCATTTGCACTAAATACACATCCAACGATCATGCACAGTGCCGATGTGGGCGTGGGACGTCGCAGCTCCAAAATGTAGTTCACGATGTAGTGGGAACATGATCTGGAATGTACGAAATGCCATCACCCTTGGCATCATGATGACCCTCCGAAGATGTCGTATGACATTGCAGTAGCCCTCTGGACCTACTTTCGCCACAACACACCGCCCTAATGGTAGTTCCTTGGCCAGTGCCCGCTGCTAGAGTTCCAACAGGATTGTGGCCCAGCCACAATACTATTACCCTCCAGCTCCCTGCTGACGCTTGGGCTCATATAATGTTTAGCTATGTGGTAGCTGATTCCATAGTTGAATTGAGAATGCATGCCTTTGGAAGGGATTCCATAGCATCTGCACTCACAGCAGCTCCCAGCACCTTCGACGCCAACTCCACCACAAGGGTGTTGCCAAGGCTACTACTGGCCTTCCTACTTTGGACATCATGGAACAACACATATTTCCAAGAGCTTCAAAAATGTCTGTAGCAAGTAACACCTTTTCCCTCACTTCACATCATGGCTATTTCACTCTCCATTGTGCTTACAGGGTGCATTTGAAAGTACGTCTTGCCACAACAGCAAATGCTACAGCGTCACGAAGTGAGTACCTTGACTAACTTGGCTACTTAAGAGTGCAAATTCCATGATGTGCGTAACATAGCTCGCCGCATGGGAAGCATCTGTAGGTAGGTCAAAACCCCACATGGATGTAACACAGCTCATCTTGGGAAAGAAACACCTATCCTACAACAGGTTGAAGGCCAACAAAAGTAAAGATGGAAACATGAACAACTCCCTCATGAGCACTCCGACAAGGGACTTTGCTAAGCCTCATCTTTACCCTTTTCCTAAACCTCCTTCCTCCCTGCTTCACCCTTTCACTCTCAAGCGTAGCCAAGCGACGTCTTGGCGATCACTGAGTAGCAATGTTAGCATCGTGTCTTCCGTGGTATTTTTTATTCTTTGACAACATCTCTTGAGCCCATCCTTCAGACGTCGACAAAGAGGGGCCAATGAAACACCCCAAAATTCGAAGGCATGTTTGCTTCACCAGGTCTTTGAAAATCGCACAGTGTCACGATAGTTCTTTAGGAGATGGATGCTCTGATGTTTAGAGTGTCTAGTTCGGCAAGTTTTTCTATCCTAGGTGTCAACAGGCTAAATGGATTCTCCAGCCTTCCCACCTAAGTAGTTCATTTAGCTGACAACGCACTTAGGAGTGGTGCATGGAATTGTTAGTGGTGCTCAAAATGCTTCAGCAGGTTTTCTAAGTACAGGAGTTTTGCTATGCTACACTACGCTATCTAGGGTAGCAGACTTCAGAAGACTTTTGCAGAAGCGAAGTGCTACGCTATGCTATGCTACGTAGCGTAGCAAAAGCTGGATGGTCAGTCCCCTCGCCCGACTTCAAGTCCTTCAACAATGTCTCCTTCCGTCAGAAAGTGGCAAACTTGGCCAAAAGTAGGTCATGTTTGCTGCAACGCTACGCTAAGCTACATGGTGCAGCACGGCATAGCAATTCTATAAAAGTAACAAAAGGCATCTCAAAGGGTAGGATCAGCATGATTCGCAAGCTTTGCAGTGAAAAAGGTAAATTTTGTAAATTGGTGACATTTTTTGTGACTAAGAACAGCTTCTACGCTATGTAGCATAGCATAGCGTAGCAAACATGCAATAAACAGTCAGCGCACTTCAAAGGTTTCCAATGCATGTAGCAGGACACAACACAAATTTTTTCTTTGAACTGATGGATACGCTACGCTACGTAGCGTAGCACAGCGTAACAAGATGCTACGCTACGCCAAACATGCTATGCTACAAAGCATAGCAAAGCATAGCAAGCAATTATGCCTCATAAGCCGCACTCCACCTAATCGCACTGTTACTTTGACAATGCAATTACAATGTGGAAGGCTTGTAATTACGGCATGGTAAGCTCGCCCAATGGTCATGTAGGCACGTGCAGCATAGACAGGTCAGCATAAGCCCAGGGCACGTGACATCCAAACCTCATCTTTTGCACACCCTCGATCCTATAAATACCCCAATGAGCATCTCTCAAGGGGTCGAGGTCCAATTTTTTGGCAATTTTGGTCAGCTAACAATTTTGTTGGCTGACAAGAAAATATGTTAGCACTATAACCTTGAGCATTGTAAGATTTCTATTTGACATTGTAAATAGTTAGCACTCTCAGTTGGAATTTTGTTCTGCTCTCTTCTACCACCTTGGTAGCACTTCACATTATTAATGCCTGAGTCCACATTCAAGCACACAACCATCTTACTCTACATGTCTTAGTTACTCTCGAGATCTCTACATTTCTCAACGTTGTGCAACCGATTGTATCCATCTTGACAAAGTGAAGTTGTAGCTTTAAAGCGGTGCAATTTTCCAAATGCATTTTATTTTGTCTCCTATTTATTATTGCATTTTACACTATTTTCTATCCCTTTTACATTTAAGCATTACTTTGTGCTATTAGTCTCATTTTTCAAATTATCTGGTTACAAAAGGTTATATTAACATCGACTAAGTCCCTATCTAATCGACCAAACCATTCAGGGCACCTCATTTCCATCCCATCCAACATGGCCCTCCCATGGAAACAGAGTTAAGACTATCAACAGTTGACAACCAGTTGGTGTATTCCAACCGTCGACGTTTTCGGTCGCTACAGGGATGTAGTGCATATGTTCTCCTATTCCATTAATTTTTTGTACCATAATCATTCTCCTAATCCATTAACCTCTCTTTCTAGCCCTAGATTCATGGGATTAGATAAATTAATCAATTAACTTATTTTCCATAATCTGTGATGTCATCTAAGGTAACTTTATAATGTTCTTTTTGTCTTGTTTCTCGTATTCCTTGTGAGGATGATTTTTGATGATTTTGGCATGTTAGAGATCTTGTATAATGCTTCACTTGTAGCAAGTAGTAAATAGAAGACAGAATGTGAAAAGATAGGAAATTCTCCCTTGTTGGGAGGGTGCACTAACATATCCCTATGTAAATGTATGGGTATTAATGCCACTATGCTAGAACCACCCCCCTTACACAAATAACCCACTATATATAGTTGGGGGAAGGGAAGAGGCCCAAATCATATTCTACATTTTGTCATTTTTATTTTTTTTCTTTCTTCCTTACTCCAGTTAGCCCAAACTAGATTTTTCACCCTACAAGTAGCTTGGTAATATTTTTCTATGCATTCTTCTTAGGTATTCCTATCCTTGGTGTTCTAGTTGTTGTTTAAGCCTAGTATCTTTTCATTTATTCATTGGGAAGAGACATTGCTTTGAGTACATATTTAACATATCTGGTAGTTATTTTAGTATTTCTACCTCATTCATACATGCCCATGAACACCATAGTTCAATAGTTATGATGATGGTTTTTTAAGTATTTCCCAAGGGTTGTATTTATCATTGTTATTACACATAATTTTCACAATGGTAGTATGATACCTAGGGGAAGCGCATTGATTTTTAATAGATTCATAACTAATCATGTTGGGAGGATTACAATCCAAGCTCTATAGACCAAGCATTTGTCTAAAAATATTTGTGAGAACCACCAATTTTTGAGCAGGAAGAAGGAGAAGAACTTCAACAATCTAAAACTTGTAGGTCCTATTCCATTACCCACATATCTTTCTTTAGAAAAACCTTCACCTAGAAGTAGATTAAGAGGTATGTAGTCACATTCTCGATCTTTGGATCAAGCACATGTGTAGCGACAAGCAACCAAACAAGTGTTGAAGGAGCTAGTAAAAGATGATGAAGAGAATGCCTATGATATCTAAGATGGGGGGAATGCTCATGATGTCTAGCAATGACCAATCCATGAAGAGAAAAACTATCACAAGTTTCTTAAGCTTGGTCCTCCTAAGCTCAAGAAGTTATTGCAAGGAATAGGCTTCTACAACTACATCATCTAATTCTTCACATGTACTACTACAAGATAGAGGAATTATATAAGAACCTTACTACTAATGATGCTATTCCTATCGTTGGTGGAGTTCGTGTGCCTATTTCCACATGGAAAATTTCATAGGCTATAGGATTTCCAAATGAACTAGTAAATAATTGGTTGTCATGGATCCAAAAAATTAATCCCAAGCTTATGTTGAGAGTCATGCTAGAGGCCTTTGATATGGAAAAAGCTAAGGTAAATATGTCAAAGCTTCCCATATTCCAAAATGATATGTGCAAAAATCATCACCCACAACTTTCTATGTACTAAACAATCATTGAGTATCTCTACTCAAGGGGGAGGGGAAGTAGTGTGGTGGCAAGGCTTGGGGGTGGGGGGTGTGGGGATGTTGAGGAGTGGGGAAGGGAGAGGGAACTAAGGTTGTGGCTATGATGATAGTGAATTATGCCATTAATATTTCATATTTTTTCTAGAAGGCCTTGATCAAAAAAATCAAAGACCTAACTAGAAATAAGAGCAAGGTCTATGCCTTTCCAAGGTTAATTCAAAAGCTGTGCAAACTGGTAGCCATAGTCAACCATGTGGGAATACATTCCACAATAGTAGAAATGGTGGAATGGGAGAAGTGATGATGGTTTCTCTAAGATGATATTCTAAGATTATTTGAGTTGTACTCATCTTTGATGATGAGATGCCTTCTACACAGGTATCACATCTTTGACCTTTAGACTAGCTTCACTAGTACCAATCAAGAGCATCAAGCATACCTTAGGCATCTCAATGAACATAGGTGCATTGACCTAGTAGATTTGTTTCTCAACCTTCTAATTTAGCATCAAAAATAGCTAGGAACTTCTTCATGGTGATGGTTCTTAGCCTGCAATGCACATCAAAGGTGAGAGGTAGCATGCCATAATCCATGTTGAAGGATCATAAGACATTGGCAACAATTTCCAGAAAATGATGGAAGCTATTGTGGATGGTGAAGCAATAAGTTATGACCTTTTCTAATTCCCTCCCCCATTGTTGAATGATTTCCCAATGGCTCATTTTAATGTATTTTTTTAGTCTCATGTTCATGTACCTTCATAGAGTGCTTCCTAATCAAATCCATTAATTCATAGCATGCATAACATCCAACATGCAGCTAAAGTCCTTTAGGTATTCACTAACCAACCTAGGACTAGCCATCAAGTGGAGGAGAAATAGAGAATCGATCTTTGCACTAAGTTACTATTGAGGAATGTCAATAGTACAATGGAGATTGAACTCATCAAGGTACAAGCTGAGTTGAAAATCATCAATGCTGATAAAATAGTCTATCTATGGAAGTTACAGAGAAGCCAAACTAAGGTATGATAGTTCCATGAATAATTATAACATCTCATATTATTGGTACCTACATCTTCCATAATCACTATGGAGTTGCAGATTGAGTATGTCTAAGATAAACTATCCCAAGGGCACTAGGTTAGTGAAGAGCTATGTTTATGAAAGATGGTTTGAAATGGCATATTAGAATGTTAAAGAAATAGTTCCAATAATGGAAAAGAATGAGTCAAGAAAGTGAGAAACATGTACTTTTCTTTTTTAAATAGGTGCAAAGGTTAGAGGATGAAAGTTAAATTATGGCCCAATTTTAGAACAAGTACCTTTGCACAAAAAATAAGCATTGCAACTTGCAACATTAGCTAGAAAATAAGACT
Organism: Gnetum montanum; assembly: GCA_015680685.1. Taxonomy (NCBI): domain Eukaryota; kingdom Viridiplantae; phylum Streptophyta; class Gnetopsida; order Gnetales; family Gnetaceae; genus Gnetum; species Gnetum montanum. Next base: position 205,288 of record MNCI01008443.1, read on the forward strand.
ACTAGTAGTCTTATTTTCTAGTTGATGAGACTAAGCAGGAAGTGGCTTTCATAATGTCAATTTTGTATGTAATTTATATTTGATGCAAATAGTTATATATATTTTTTGAAAACATAAAGTGTGAATGATTTTGAGAAATAATGCATGAAATCAAATATTATGATGTTCAATAGTTGTATCATTTTTAGTTAACTATCATTGTGTATCATGACAGTTATGATAACAATGTAGTAAGTCAATATTGTATCATGCTTATCAATCGATATTGCTAGCTAATAGAAAATAAAAAGAAGTAAAAGCATGATTAAGTATTAACGTAATTGAGAAAGTAACTTGGAATGTCAAGCACATAGCCTACACAAACTTGTAGTTCCTTTAAATAAAGAGTAATCAAGGAGAAGTGTGAGGTGAAGGATAAATTTGACATCTTGCACATCAAACTTTGAAAAATGGCAATAAGTGAACTAACACTACATATGAAACTAGGTGTCTAAGGAAACATGTATAGTCTCTACCATAAAGTAGCTATTGCTATCCTTGAAAGGAGATGTAGCAACCAGAAACATTGATGGCTGGAACACTGAGAGGTTGCCAGGCATATAGCCTAACCTCGAATCCATGTGAGGGCTATGCTAGGGTAAACGGAAGCAGGATGCCTTGAATGGTCTGTTTAATTAGACAGGGACTTAATCAGTGTAAAATAACCTTCCATAAATGTTGGTTTTAAAGATGTTATACGCACGTTAAGCAATGAGAAACAAACATAAATTGATTGAGGATTATGCAAAACATGAAAATAAAAAAACAAAATGAAGCAAGCTTGGGTGAGAAAGTGCATCACCCCAATATCAAGGGATCTGATCTTTGCTTGATTAAAGGTGTACAATAGATGTGCAGTGTGGACAAGAACAGCTTGCAATGAAGCAGTATGGTTACAACTCCTTAAACTATTGTCAATGGTTTGCTAACGAGGACCTTTCTTCTTGCTAGTCTCCTTGCCAAAGCTAATCATCAAAAGGCCAAAATGTTAAGATGCCAACCAAGAAGTCAATTGGCAGAGAAGTAATTGCAAATGCCAATTGAATTCTCCAAGCCAAGAATGCTAGAAGCCAACCTTGCTTAAATGCTCCCTCAAAAAACCAACCCCTTGAACATTATTCCCTGGGGTATTTATAGAGTCAGATGTGGAAGAGAAACGTGGTTAGGGAACCACATGTCCTGGGTCCCACAGAGTGTAGATGTGTGAGTGCCATGATACTATGTAATGCTGGGTGTGGAAACTGCTACGCTGTGACCATACTGTTCAAGTTGCATGTGCTAAAGTCCAGTGAACTACCATGTTTGTTTCAAGAAATGCTAACAGTGAATGCAAAGTGGAGCCTATGCTCTAGGACTACATCTTCCATACTCTCATGAGCGGGGTCAAGCATAGGAACAGTTTTGAGGATAGCTAAGGGGTGCAAAACAGAGCAAGCTTGCTAATTTTTCCCTTTGAATATATGCTAGGATGAGAGTAACTATTGCCAACAAGTTCTGGAGCTAAATAAAGATGTCTTGGGGGTCCCACACAAGTATTATGTTATTTACACTGCCCAGCATATTAGCGTAGCATAGACACCCACATGCTATGTTGTGCTATGCTACTTAGCATAGCTGCTAGTCTTGGAAGAAATATTGCTTGAAGGTCGAGAATAACTATCTAAGGCCTAGCTAGGCAAGCAAATGCAACCCTGCCTTTCGTGCTAAAAGGTATTGAGACCTCCTGAGTTCATCGTTGGGGTGTTTTTTAAGCTTCGTGTACCAGCTACGTTGTGCTACACTACGTAGCGTAGCACAACGTAGCAGCCAAAGTGACATGAATTCTTGTATGATTTGCAATACTTTTTCCAAAAACTTTGCTTGGGGCGTGAGGGCAAAGTGGGATAGGCAGTCTTGGAGGTTGAAGTGTGGCCAAGTGCAATCCTCATGCCGGAACCACATGATAGAGGGCCTTTGAGAGTTCTGTCCTTACTACACTATGCTACACTGCATCGAGTAGCATAGTGTAGCACTCAAATTATAATGATTTCTGACAAAATGTGCCACATTTTTCCATGTCATGTTGCTCATGCATCAAAGATGAAGTGGGTTAGATGCCCTGGAGGACTTCATTGTTATCAATCCACATCGATGGTACTTGTTCAGTCTCTTCAAGGCTTGCTACGTTGTACAACGTAGCGTAGCATAATAGGCTCTTGCAGTTATAAAAATTGTCAAACTATTTAGCTCATCCTAAATACTTTTGGCAGCTCTTAGCATGGTCCTTGGGTAGATCATCAGCTGGGTCAAGTGCCAAGTTGGGAAAACTAGGAGGTGTAGCAAGCCTATCAACCCAGGTGATAGAAAAGTTGTCAAACTATATGGTCTACCTCTAGTGCCTCTTTCATGAAAACTAGCCTTGTGACTAGATACAATGTTGACTGTGTTGTAGAGGGCATTGTCTACACGGTTCAACGTGACACCATGCTTGTGGGGACCTTTGCCCAAATTCTGGGACTGCTGATCATGAGAGCCCCAAAATTTATGGTGTTTCAATGGCCCATCTTTTTTCACATCTGGAGGATCTGCCTGAGAGATGTCGACAAAGAATACAAAACAACAACACCACTCCTCAGTGTCCACTTGAACTATGCTTCACTACATTTGACAGTACTAGGAGAGTGATGTGAGGCAAGGTTGTAAGGGATGGATTTGTGGAAATAGGTTCAGGGAAGAAATGAATTTCAAATGCGATGCTTTGAAAAGTTGTTGCCATAGCATGATCCATTGTTAGAGTGCTTGTGAGGGAGTTAGCACACATGGTCATTTTTTATTTTTTTTCCTTTAACCTCTCATCAGGATGCTTAGATGGTCAATTCAAGGCTGAAGCGATTGTAAAGTAACACATTGTGCCATTTTTTAGGCACTTATCTCTTTTTTTTTTGCTCTGTTTGCATTTTGTGCTTTTCCTTTGTTGTACATCCACATTCACTTGTAAACAACCTATTGTTGCAAGATAGGTGTTTTCTCCCCAAGATGAGTTGTGTTACATCCATGTGGGGCTTTGACTTGCCTAAAGATGCTTCCCATGGGGAAAGTTGCGTTACACCCATCATGAACCTGACGGCTAGGCATGTGAGAGGGCTTTGTGCATTAGGAAAGCTTGTAAAGAGGATACGAAAAATTGGAAGTATAAGGAATGGAGACTACACTAGCTAAAAGGGAGAGTAAGGCATGCACTCTCAAGTAGCGAGGTTAATCAAAGCTGATACTTTGGAGCAATGTATTGTCTTGTTCTCATGGTGAAATGCATCTCTAAACAACACCATCTTGGCTTGTATCCTACAAACATAACAGAGAGAAAACCAGAAATAACAACCATTGAGAGAAGTGAGGGCAAAGTCCTACTTGCTCGGGGCACCGCTAGAGTGGCAAATGCTGCATCTATCGTACACAATGTCCAAAGTAGGAAGGCCAACATAGGTTTCGACAATGGTAGGCCATAAAGGTTAGCACTGAAGAGGATAGGAGTAGTAGGGATGCAGGTGCTTAGGATTCCTTGCCCAAGGCATACATCATGTAGTCCAGTTGCCAGGGAAGAAGCCTAATAGCTGAACATCCTTATGGCTTGGATGATGGCAAGGGCTAGAGGGTGGCACCCTTGTGGTTGGATCACAATAGTGTTAGGACTCCAGTAGCAGGTGCTGACGGTAAGAGCTACTGCTAGGACAACTGGCTATGGTAGCAGTAGCTTTGGAAGGTCAGCAAGATGTTAAACGAAGTCTCCAAAAGATCAGCAAGATGTCAAGGGTAGTGATGCAACATGTGTTTCAAAAGGTTTTTTCTTAGCATCATAAACTACATTCTGGAACTGCAACGTCCTACCTCATATTATCTAGTGAGTTTGAGAATGTGCACGCTTGCTTGTTCGTAGGATCATGGATGTGAGCTAGTGGGCGTTGCACTGTGAACCTAGTTAAAGGTCTTGGTAGATCATCAGGTGTGCTAGTTTAAGGTCCTAGCAGACCATTATGCTAGTTTAAAGTCCTAGAAGACCATTGTGCTAGTTTATTGTCGTAGCATATGGTGGATGGCCATTTTGAGATCATAGTGGACCGTGCTATGGATGCTAGTTTTACATCATAGCCCAAGGACATGCTATGCTAGTTTAACATCATAGTGGATGTTCTGTACTAGTTTATAGTCATAGTAGACTATCTTTGCGAGTTTTACGTCGTAGTAAATGATCTTTGCCAATTTTACATTGTAGTGGGCATGTTCTTACATTTCTTTGTACCTGATGCAATCCTTTGGGTCAAAAGTAGTATGGCTTAAGATATAAGTGGTTGACAGGATTTGTAAACTCGTTTCTATCCATATCATCCAGTTTGAAGGTTTCGTTCACATAGGCTTTCATGACTATGAAAGGGCCTTCCCAGTTTTCTGAGAACTTACTTACAGGTTCATAAATAGCCTTGAGGACTAGGTCTACCTTTTTGATTGGCCATTGATGTAGGTTATAATGATGCTTTTGTCGTTTCTTGTCCTGGTATCATTCAATGTGACCGAGTGTTTGGGCACGCTCCTCCTCCATAGAGTCAAGATTAATGATACTTGAATCGTTGTTTTGAGCCTCATATACAATGTTTGAGAGAATCATTTGAAGTGATGGAACATGAAATTCAAGAGGTTACACTATTTTAGATCTGTAAACAAGGCTATATGGATTCTTACTTGTATCCATTCTACACATCGTGCGGTAAGCCCATAACATGTAGAGGATTTGCTGATGCCATCGCCTCTTACTGCTATTAAGCATCTTTTTCAGCAAGTTGATGATGGCCTTGTTTGTTGCCTCTACCTACCCATTTGCTTATGGGTAGTATGATGATGAAAAAGATTGCTTGATGCCAAGGTTCTCGCAAAAGGTTTTGGTTTTTGCGCTACTAAATTATGGCCCATTGTCTGTTACAATAGTCATGGGAAGACCAAACCTTGTTACTACGTTATCTAAGATAAAGTGGCAAACCTATTAAGATGTGGTCTTTCTAAGGGGAGTAGCCTCTACCCACTTCGTGAAGTATTCAGTTGCAGTGATAATGAAGTTATGTCCTACAGAAGACTTAGGTGTGATGGGTTCTATGATGTCTAGTCCCCATCATTGGAATGGCCATGTAATCTATGTAGAATGTAACTTAATAGGTGATACATGTCTAAGGTTTACAAGGCGTTGACATACATTGCACATCCTAAATTTGGCATGGAAATCTTGTTCTATGCAAGGCCAGTAATACCCTAGGCATCTGATTTTTGCTGTCATAGCCCTAGGGGCTATGTGTCCTCTACATAGTCCCTCATGGACTTAATTAATAATATTTTGTGCTTCTTCCCCACCAACACAAGTTACCAATATCCCATCAAAGGAGTGTTTGCATAAGGTTTTATCTCCTATGAGGACATACTACCGAGCGTGCTTTCGTATTGCATCATTTTGAGTGAATGTCAAGCTCTGTGAGGGTTTGTCATGTTTAAGATAAGCTTTGATGTTGGTGTACCATTCTTGGATATTAGTTGCACTCATAGATGTGATATGTGCCACTTGAGTAATAGGATCTATGCATTCTATTATCGAAGTAGGCAAAGTTGCAAATAGGTGCGGTGGCACATTTAATGCTAACGTGGATAGTGCATCTACTACAGTGTTTTCGTTACGAGGGACGTCTTGGATGTCTAAGGTTGTAAACTATTATAGCAAATTCTTGGCCAAGTCATGATAAGGTTGTAAATGCAAAGCTTTTTAGGCATAGACTTCAGTGATCTAGTTGACAACTAATTTCAAGTCACCTTGGACTGCAAAATGTTAGATATTTAGCTCTTGAGCTACTAAGAGGCCCCTAAGGAGTCCTTCATACTTAGCTACGTTGTTCGTACAAAGGAATGTAAAGTGGTATGCAAAGGGTTGAATTTCCCTGGAGGGAAATGTAATAACTGTGGCGGTGCTACCACCTAGTGTAGTTGAAGCACCATCAAAATGTAAACTTGCCTCAAAGTCAGATGATACAGGGCTTAGGCTATTGATGTGTTCATCCGGGAATTCGAGTTCTATTATTGCCTGATCGTCAACGAGTGAAGTTGTAAGTTGTGTGGTTATTGCTTGACCCTTTGTTGATGATTGCTCCACATAATGTAAATTGAATTCTATTGTTATAGCTTTCCATCAGGCTATCCTACTGCTCTTGTATAAGTTAGTTGTGATAGCCCGAAGTATGTTGCTTTTGCATATGATGTTAACTTTGCTATGAAACAAGTAGTATCTCCATTTTTTGAGCACAAACACTAGGACAAGACAATATTTTTCTACCTTATTTTACTTTTCCTCATAAGCTATTAATGCATGGCTTAAGTAATAGACCAGGATTTTAGACTCGTCATCTCTTTTTTGACATAGCAATACCACAATAGATGTGTCTGAAGTAGCATGGTAGATATAGAAAGGCTTATCCCTCTGTGGTGGGTAAACAGTTGGGAGATGCAAAAGCTCTTTCTTTAGGTCATCAAAGGCTTGTTGACATTGATCTATCCATTCTAAGTTAACCCCCTTCTTGAGTAAGTGTTACATGGGGTATAATTTGTCTGTCAACCTCCCGATAAACCTTCTAATAAACTGCACTCTACCTTGCAGCCCATGTAATTGTTTAAGGTTTGTAGGTGGTGCTAAGTTGACGATGGCCCTCACTTTATCTAGGTCCACTCGTATTCCTATTTTTGACATTACAAAACCTTGCATGCATCTGATTTTAACTCTAAAAACATATTTTTTAGGGTTGAGATACAAGTCATGCCTATGACAATGTTGGAGAACTATATTAACATCGTTGAGATGATTGATATCCTCCTTAGACTTGACTGCTATGTCATACACGTAATCGTTCAATCTCTCCAAGAGGTAATTGCTAAAAGTGTATGTCATCACTTGTTGGTAGATTGCTTCAACATTTTTGAGCCTAAAGGGCATCATTGTGTAACAAAAGGTCCCCCAAGGGATCATGAAAGTGGTTTCCAGTTGATGCTCTAGATTTATACAGATCTAGTTATAGCCTGAGAGCCCATCCATGAAGGATAGTAAAGCATGACCAACTATAGTGTCAATAAGTTGATCAATACTTGGCAATGGGAAATCATCCTTAATTATTTCTTTGTTTAGGTCTTGAAATTCTATACAAATTCATATACCCCCCATTTTATTAGAAACTACAACAATGTTTGATACCCATTTTGAGTAAATGACCACCTGAATGAAACTAGCTTGATAAAGCTTAGTGATTTCATCGTGCATAACTAGTGCAATTTCCAATTTGATTTTGCAAGACTTTTGCTTCACTTCCTGGGCACGCTAATCTAGGATAATGTTATGTTGTATGAGCCATGGGTCAAGGCCCGACATGTCATCATATGACCATGCAAATACTTTAACATTGTCATGGAGAACCTTCGAGATGTTTTGGTGTACTTGTGGATGTAATAGAGAGCTAAATTTCAAGGTTTTTACTTCACCTCTAGAGGTAGTTACAGAGATTTCTACAAGAGGATCCTTAGTCACATATCTAAACTCTAATTCTAAGGCTTGGACGAGATGTTCGGGCTAGTTTCGGGATGTTTCGAGGGATGCTACCATGTCATGAGAGGATAACTCAAAGTCTACCAATTCTAAATTCAAGCATTTTGTAAATTTTTCGTAGGGACCTGTTAAGGTCAAAGGCAAACAAAGATCACTATGCATAGTCATTTTCTCGATTGGACCTATCACAATAAGAAAATAAACCAAGTCAAGTGATACCTATTTCAAGCAATAACATGTAATGAATATATATAAGGCAATGATGCAACATAAGATAATAGCTAGTTTAAGATCTTAGAGGATTGCCATTATGCAAAAATCTATAAGTTGAAATTTCCAGTTTAAGGTCTTAGCATATTGTAACCATGTAATATTGTGAGATGAATGTTAAAGTTGCTAGTTTAAGGTCATGGCAGATCATTAACAGACTTAAAATGTAATGGAGGTTAAGGTTGCCAGTTTAAGATCGTAGTAGACTGTAACCATGTAAAGTTTGGTCTAAAATGTAAAATGAATGTTAAAATTGCTAATTTAAGGTCATGGAAGATCATAACTGGGCTACATTGTTGATTAAAATTTCTAGTTTAGGGTCTTTCTGGACCGTTACTAGGTCTAGCAAAAATTGCTAGTTTAAGGTCATGGTAGACCGTATCTGGACTGTATTGTGGATTAAAATTGCTAGTTTAAGGTCTTTGTAGACCATTACCAATTTAAAATGTGAAGATAAGGTAAACATTTTGGTGGATCCACTTGCTACGCTACAGTTGAGTGCTATGTTGCAATGGGGACGTGCTGCGTATAGTAGTGTTATGCTGCAATGGTATCCTGTGTTACTTAGGACATGAAAGTGACAAGTGTTTTACTGCATTGGCTATAAATAGGGGTTTACCCCTTGGTAAACTTTTCATTTTCATTGTCAGAGCCCACACTCATAGCATAGTGTGGTCAAACAGAGAGAGAGCGTAACAGGCGTAGCGTAGTAGTTGGTATGACTGATTTGTGATAGGCAATGGCATGCAAAAGCGAACACAAACATTAAGGACTTGCTATGGTGGATGAGGTGAGGGACACCCTGGGATGCCTCTCCAAAGCACACATTGTGGAATGGCAAGAGGGTTTGTCTGCTCGGTAAGTCGCTATGCTACCTTCATTTCTGTTATGTGATGTATCATGTTATATTGCCACTGCCATTACTGTTTTGGCCATCATGGTTATTATTGCAGTAATTTTTGTCACCGTTTTTGTTGCCACTTTGGGTGCTATGCTATGGTTGTTGCCACTTGGCTGCAATGGGCATTCAATTGCTATGTTACGGCTACATGCGGTACTGCCCCAACTACCATTGTTAAGAATGGTCGTTGTGCTATCGCAGGGGTTTGGGTGGTTTTGGATGGCGTAGCATACGTTTAGCATAGTGTATCATCCTTAGAAGGGATTGTTTGTTTGCAAAGTTTTGGGGTAGCAAAACAAAGGCTTGGCATAGTATAGCATGAGCAAAGGGGAAGTTTATTATGTTCATGATTCACCTGGCCATGTTTCATACGGTGGGGTAGGGTCGCAACAACCGAAATGCTGTGAGTTCTTTTTGTTCATAGGGCATGTTGTTCTAGTCATTGGCACTATTATATTCTTACATTTTAGTTGCTACTACGCTGGCATATTGATAGGCCTGTTCGGCCGTTATGCTCACAATCTATCATGCCGCTATGTTGTTGAAGGCCCACTACGTTGCCATGTCATTAGAGTGTTTTGCCTACTACGTTGCCATGTCATTAGAGTGTTTTGCCTACTATGTTGGTATGTCTATTGCGTGCTGTGTATATCACATGTCATACTATTACGTTGCATGTGGTGCAGTCATTTAGCTACGCTGCACTATGCAGCCATCACCTTTGCATAGAATGTAACTGTTATGCTATGCTATGGGGGATACACTTGCTACGTGATGCTATGTAGGGTGTGGCTACTACACTACATTACACATANCGCCTGTTACTTCGCTACGCTACATGAAATTTTTGATTCTATTTTATCATAAACATATCATTTCAAACCTAAGGAATACTTGTAAATAGAGGGTCATGTTACGCTACATCAGCAATCATCACTTCAACATAGTGTTTAACATTTGGTGCTTTGTCAGGCAGGGTCATGTTGAAACCTTTCATGATCATCCTCGAGTTGGTAGGGGTTCTACCATGCCTTAGTGAACCTATAGCCAATGTGCACCCCTCCCCACATACAGGTAGGGTAATAGGCAGTTTGGTTTCAAGAGGGTGCATAGGACTTCCTAGAGTTCCTCCTCCACCATTTTAGTGTGATCGTGTGGTCACACTTATCGGTCGAGATAGCAATTTTACTTACAGAAATGTTGTTACCTAGGGAAAATTGGGGCATTCTAAAGTTCATGGCTGATGGGTCGATTAGGCGTGAAGGGGAAAAAGGCTCAAACCGGTTCCCAAGGAGCTTGAGGCACCTAAGTTGGATCTAGGACATGCTCGAATACAAATGCTACCATTTATACAACACATTATACGTTGCCTGTCACATGGGCACCTGCTTTTAGAACCCACCTGGAACTATTTACTATGCTGGTAGGTGAGTCCTATGAAGGTAGTTTAACGTGTTGTATGATTTACCTTACACTAGGAAAAATGCTTACCATATTCTTTCATGTTGCCAGGTTTTATATTGATGAGAGTGGTGTTCGGGTAACACAGATACCTTGGCGTTAGCCCAAATGGTTCTTCAAGAGTTCTCCTCTACCATGAACATGTGTGACAGTGTTATAGAACAACTTGGGCTTAATTTTAAGACCTATCCAACAAGGTATTCCAAATTCTATGGGAAATGCAAGGAAGTTGGCTAGTTGGATAGTGTGAATGGGCATCGTGTCAATCACTTACCATTGAAGACATTTTGGTGGAACTTCCACCATTTCCTATGCTGTTTAAACTTAGTATGTTAAGCTATGAATTTGATCTTATGTGTTCAAGTGATGATGTGATTTCACTTTTGCTAACTCTTTTTTTTTTTGCTAACCATTGCAGTAGCGAGGGAATCCCAAGAGGTCATAGTGATTACCTATGGGTGTGACGAGATGAACCTCTTCTTCAAGTACGGGGAGTGGAGGAGACTCAACATTAGCTCTGCAATGGGGCCCTAGCCACCATTGTTCACAACATTCAAGAGGCTAGGCTCGTGGATTTATTTCTAGCTGTAAATCCAAGTTTCCTAGCTACAGAAATGATTTCCCTAGTCGATTCCTTCTCCGAGAAGGTTGACCGCTTCTGCACACATGTTCACAATGTGTAGGTGGTGTTCAAAATTAATGACCAACTATTTGCAAATATTTTTGGTGTCCCTTCTGATGGTATCCCTATAGGAGAAAAATCTAAGAAAGAAGCAAACCATCAAGGGGATATCAAGGAATGGCTAGGGACAAGAAAGGACCGAAAAGGGATTTACATTCACAAGGTCAAGCTAGTGGTGGTCAAAATAGTTTACCCTCTCTTCTATGCCCATGCTTTCCCCAAGTTACTCTCCCAAGGAAAAATCCTTGGAGTGGAGCAGGCTTGGATAATGAAAGAGGTCATGGAGAAAGGAACCCATTATAACTAGGCTAGGTACCTTTCAAACGGCTTACATACTAAAATGATCAAACTTCGTGAGAAGCTTAAGTCCCATTTCAAAGTTCATTATGCCATATTTTTAGCTTGCTTGTGAAAGTTTGTAGAATTCTTGGTGGTCCATGAAAATTGCATCTGGGTATAGCATGATTATAACCAGATGTCTAAGCCATGGATTTGCCATGTTTTCTCGATCCCAGGACCCCCCAGAAGCTATCGGGAAATCACTTTCAATAACAATGAGGGATTGGGTGGCATGATCCTTTCATGCCCAGGACAATGTGGGAGAGGCGACTCCTATTAACATAGGCAATGTGTTAAGGGGGAAATGCCTCATTGTGAAAACTATGAAAACTAGGCTGTAGTGTAATAAGTATTGTCCCACAGAAGAACCTCCCCGTACGAATGAAGAGAGGGTGAAAAATCTGGGAATCAAAGTTCATAGAGTGTAGCCCCCAGTTGGTAAGTATGCTTAACTATTTTGTTAGCATAGCATTTGCTATGTTGTGCTATGTTGTGTAGCATCACATAGCATAGTGCCTGTTTTAAGTTGTTAAATCCTGCTTACTATGATTATGTTTCATCAAAAGAAGAAGAAGAAGACGAAGAAGTTTTGGCCCCTAGAGTACAGGTGTCTACTGAAGAGGAGGGAGAGGCCCCAACCACAGATGAAGAGGCCCCTACCATAGAGGAAGAGGTCCCTGCCAATGACCCCTTTGCGGAATGTGCTTCAGTACCCAAAGCACACATGAGTTTCGAGGATGCCACCATGCTTTTGGGTCAGCTAGAAAGAGAAGGGCTGTAATTCAATGCTGGTGAGTTTGATCGCTTGCTTGACAGTTTCTCAATGGGTGATCCCCCAATTATCACCCCTAAGGGTTTGCTAGGTAAGAGCTTTGCACTTTCATTTGTCATTTTTCATAGCTTTGCTATTATCCTCTCCATCATGGCTAACATGTTTTATTGTGCAGTAGACACCACTGTTGATGCCCCTAACCCTTCTTCTTCGATGCATCTCCGACCCTAGACCAAGACCCCCAATAAATTCACTTTTATGAAGGGGGTGGTCGATGACATGATCGATCNAGATAAGGCCAACTTAACCACTGAGGTGGGCTAACCTCCGATCCAAGAATGAATTTTTGTTAGCCCATGACACTTGTGATGGCAGCTAGCATACGAAAATCATTAACTATGCAAGATATTGGATAGCCATACGAAGTAAAAATGAAACCACTCGTGAGATCATTGAATAACGCATGCAAATGGACCTTCTAGCACAAAAGAACCATGATTGGAAGGATTATAGCATGAAGGTTTATGAATGGGGACAGGCACAAAAGAACAATAAACATATGTATAAGGTGGAACATGCCACCTATCATAAACAATACTAGGATGTAGCTATTGAGTTGCACACCTACAGGCTATTCCTTGATGTCATTGGCTCTTCTGGTGCTTATGAGAAGTTCATGCAATAGGTGATAGTTAGTGAGTCTCCTGAAAGGTAAATGACCCTACCTGCTAGGGAGACCACCACCACCACCTTTTCCCCAGGACTGCTCATATAGATGGTTATAGAAAAAGGGAAATTTGTAGCAAGCACTAATCTAGGAGATGGAAATTAGGCAAACCTTACTTCGGGGGAGATCTTCCAACGTCTTGCGGCTGGCATGGATCAGATACCATTTGAAATGGACACAAGGCCATCTCAGGTTAGTCACTTCTTCTTATGTTACAATTTATTTTGTGAGAGCCTTTATTGTAGTTTTAATTCATTTTTTTATTTTCTACCTTATGCAGGATCCAAATGGAGAGGCAGAACCTAGTGGAATGGGAGACGATGACGCTAGTGAGGATTCATAGTATGGTGGTGAAAGACTTTTATTTTGTGTTTGAATTTAATTTTTTTGTAAAAAATAATTGAATGAAATTACATAAAGAATATAATGTGAAACAATTTATTTCATTTCAGTTAATGTGTTATATTTTTTTTGTCCTTTTGTGGCCTTTGAGGGCTCCCAATTTTAGTTTAAGGTCATTTCAAGTCACTGCTAGTTTTAGGCCATTTCAGGCTGCAGCAATAATTTAAGGCCAATTTTGGCCATTAATTAATGATAAATATTTTTTTTTCTATTTTCTGAGAAGTAGAGTTGCCAGTTTTAGGCCTTAGTAGGCTATGATGGTAGTTTAAGCCCATTTTGGGTCGTCGCTAGTTTTAGGCCATTTCGGGCCTTTACTAAGGTATGGATGACAAGGGCAATGCAACAAGCAAGCTCAACATAAAATGCAAATCAACTAACTATAGACTTATTGTAAACAGGAAATTTACTGTGAAATGTAAATGATGCACACAGTGAACTTAATGTGGGAAATGTGAATTACGCAAATAGTGAACTTAATGTAAAAATGTGAATACAGTGAACCGAATGTAAACACATGAATTATGTACACAACAAAGACAATGCAAAACACAACCCATATTGTTAGAAGTATAAAAAATTTTAATTATGTAGTTGTTTCCTAAGCCTACATGGGTTAGGTGAGACATAGGGCCAGGTGAACCTGGATTGGTACTTCTCTATGTCATCGTTTGTAGCTTGGAAGGGCAACTCAGCCCATGTTGTTTCTTCGTTTGGACTAGTTTTGGCCTATTCAGGTGTTTTAGTTTGAATGGGGGCTTGGTTTTTAGAGATTTCAATCTTTGAACCTTGCTCCATTCCTATGTTGTTTATGGCTCGAGGAGCCAATTTTTTGCTATGAATTACCACTTCCCTCTTTGTGTAAGGTAAGTGGATTTCTAGATGTATTGGTGAGGAAATGGCCCTCAGTTGGGCCAACCACAATCTCCCTAGGATTAGATTGAACCCAGGCATTTCATTTACCATGATGAACACTATGCTTGTGGGGAACTAGTCTCCCACCAAAAGTTAATGTGGATAGTTTCCTTCACTACCACATGTAACAACGGAAAACGTCGGCAGCTGGAAAATATCGAAACAAATTCTGTGTACACAGTTTTAACCATGGATCCGTATGAGGGCTACGCTAGAAAAAACGAATCCGTGGCACCTTGAACAGTCTTGACCAATAGAGTCTTCCCCAGCAGAATGATTACTCCTGTCGCTAGTGCTCAAAGCGAACTGTGCTCTATTTCTGCCGTGAGGTGATGCTGTCCACAATTGCTAGAGCGTTGCTCTCTGTATCTCTGCTCAAAAGTGATAAGTGCTCTNAAGAAACACATAGTTTCAAGATCTACACTTTAACTTAAAAAATGTATATTTTGTATATCTCGTTACACTGGGGAGACCCCGATTACTGGATGTGAAGCAAGCACAAAACAACAAGAAAACTGTCCAAACAGAAGTCCGATCTACCTCGTGGGCTAAAGCCGGGATGCAAGGAAGGTCAAGCTCTGACGTCTACCGATCAACTATTTCTGACCAATAGAGTCTTCCCCAGCAGAATGATTACTCCTGTCGCCAGTGCTCAAAGCGAACTGTGCTCTATTTCTGCCGTGAGGTGATGCTGTCCACAATTGCTAGAGCGCTGCTCTCTGTATCTCTGCTCAAAAGTGATAAGTGCTCTAGTGCTCAGAAAAATGCCTTTGCTTCTTTGATTTGTCAACCCCTGTACCTTTGTTAACTGGGGTATTTATAGGCTGCGACGTCCTGTGAAAAGGCATAACCCTGATGACGTGTGTCCCGAATGTTTCGGGTATTGTTGGCTTGACCATTTTTGTGTCAGATTTCATGACTACACACAATACGCTTATTTGCGTATTGTGCGTGTAAAGAATAGATGCACGTCGAGCATGTCTCAACTGTCTTTGAGTTATATTACGCTCATTCACGCTG